>NW_023611515.1:0-86779 GCF_013339725.1 Rhipicephalus microplus | reverse complement strand
CAAGTCTGCCTTCGCAGCTTTTAGGCTTCTTCCTGCATTTTTACATCCTGTTCAATCCTTTCCATGTTATACTTCATGATGTCGGCTACTTTGCGCCTTTTATTACTTCAAAGCTTCCCTAGCCGTGTTTCGTCGATTGCATTGGAGGCTGTTCATCGTTTTCGTCTCTTAATAAGATTTATTGCCTCCTGAGATAGTTTGCCAGTTCCCGTCTAGTGACTCAACCTACAACGTCAATTTCACACTCTTTAAGGTACTTGCAAAAGTATTGTTCATTGGTGGCAAATCTAACGTCGCGTATCCTCATTGTGCTTCGAATCGATTTGAAGCAAAACATTTAATTTTTGTATTTTTTCCTCTCACCGCCAGTTCATTATTCCTTCTTGGGTATCACTTTTTGAGTTTGATTTTAAATGTTGGTGTTTACAAGCTCTCACCATTTTATGGTCCCTGCATCTAATCTTGCCACTAAGTTCTACATTCTACAATGTCTGAGCGTGCACACAGAATGAAGTCAATTTCATTTTTACTTTCGCCATTACGACTTCGTCACGTCCATTTACGATCATCCCGTTTTCTGAAGAAGGTATTCATATTCAGTAATCATTGCTTTCTGTAAACTCTACTAAAACTCCCCTCTGGCATTTCTAAACCAATGCCATATTCTCCAACTGCATGGTCTTCGTACTTTTCTCGCCTTTTTGATATTAAAGCCGCCCACAGAATAGTATACTGTGTCTTTACTTTAATATAGGGCGACTCTACGCTCCATGAAGCGTTTCACCAAATGATTATGACGGCTCGATGTAGCGCATAAGCTTGTACCACCTTCATCTTGTACGCTTTGTTAGACTTAGTTATGATACTTGTCACCCTCTCACTGAAGCTATAACATTCTTCTATATTCCAGCGATATTCTTGTGTATGAAAGCCCCACTCCATTTTTTTTTCTTCAGCTAATTCACGGTAGCCTAGGACGTGTCCATTCTTCAGCATTGTACGTATTGGCCTCGCATGTCCTCCTAACTCTCGCTGAGCTCTATCACTTCCCATTTACCCCCCTCTGATTCCTCGATAAAGCAGCTAAACTAGCCTCACTAGATAGCGTTCTAGTTTTGAAGGTAGACCTGTTCAGATTCCATGGGGCCGGTCCGTAACCAGGGATTTTTAGCACCCTCCGCCACGTCAAAGGTCTGACCGCCGCCTTAGACTGTTGCTTCGCAGCGGCTGGGGACGGAGGGCCAAGGGATAACTGCTGTGTTCATTGGAGGTTGTGGCCAGGTACTGCAGCAGGGTGGCCAATCTTGCTCTGGTGAGGGAGTCCATTACCAGGAAATGGTCACCAGTGAGGCCACACCCCTTACCTCTTTCTCTTTTTTTTTTAACGATTCCTTCCTCACGTATTTTAAGTAGACATAGAATTTCGAATGGTTCGACATCTCTATTAGAGTCAAATTTTGTTATGGCATGCTTGACTGCTGCACCATGTCTAAGTTTGTTGCACTTTATTAGCAATGTAGAAAATCTCCTGACCGCTTATTAGCTCCCAACTTCAGTTGGCTCGTCGCTCACCTAACCTTTGCTTCTAGGTGTCGGTAAATCAAATTTCCCTATTTAAAAAAGACAAAAAAATGGCTGATTGCACGTACAGTAGGAATTGATGAAATGCGAAGCACAAATAAGGAAGGTTGATATGTCACTTGAAGATCGCCACAACGTTACTAGGAGGAGGTAAATTATGCCATAGACGACTTCCATGTCATGATTACCATGTTTGGATGTGTCGTTTACCTTCTTCATCTATTCAAGTCACGTGATGCCAAATTTATTATATGTGAGCCTAGCGAAACGGCCGGGAGCACTCTATAAACGTGATATGTTGTCATGTTCTTACATGACAGGCGTGTAATGATTATCATGTTTGCACCAGTCATATACCCTCGTCATCCATTGACGCCACGTAAGACCAAATTTGGTATATGTGGAGCTAGCGAAACGGCCATGACAGCATCATGAAGAGCCCAATATATTCCAACGTAACGTTGACACGCCTCCACACTGGGCACAGCGATGCTATACGTTAGCAGAACGTGAAAAATCTATAGTCTGACGCCAGGTGTGCCTGGCGCGACTATAGCGTCCGTCAGCGCGGCCCGACGCGAGCGAGATATGCGAAATTCTGCATTTCACGCCCTCTAGGTTACCCAAACAGCACTGCGTCTGCCCCTTTTCGTAGCGGAGGGACGCCGGGCGCGCTGAAACGTGCATCCGTTATAGCAACGCATCGCGATGCGCGCCTGCGAGTATATGGCAGGACCAGTGACTGAAGTCGCAACGCCGGCGTGAGGCAGCGAATTGAATGCCGGCGCGCACGCGCACCGTGTCACGTCGAAGTGTATTGGCGCCTTGACTGTGGCATGTAGTAATGTTGTCACATGACGCGCATCTCATGATTATCATGTTTGCACAAGTCACATACCTTCGTCATCCATTGACGTCACGTAATACCAAGTTTGGCATATGTGAAGCTAGCAAAACGGCCACGATCGAATCATAAGTGTGGCGTGTAGTCATGTTGTTACATAACACGCATGACGTGATTATCATGTTTGGATGTGTCATTTACCTATGTCGTCCATTCAGGTACCATAAGATCAAACTTCATATATGTCACGCCTACGAAATGGCCGCGAGCGCATAATGAGCGTGGCATGTAGTCATGTTGTTACATGACACGCATCTCGTGTTAATCATGTTTGCACCAGTCTCATACCTTCATCATCCATTCACGTCCCGGAATATGAAATTTGGTATAAGTGAAGCTAGCGAAACGGCCGCCAGCGCATCATGAGCGTGGCATGTAGTCATGTTATTACCGACATGCATCTCAGGAATATATGTTAGGGTTTGTTGCTTGTGTTAGCCATGTAATCTTGTCATACCATACAAGCTTTTAATATGCTATGTGAATGAAACCCTGTATGAGGTGTAGGACCATGAAATGTGAATCTGACATTCATGACATACGTCATGACTTTTTAGTTCCGACTAGTCAAATATGTTCTTCATACAGTCACGTTATGCCATACCAAGTTTGGTATTGATACGATTATCTAAACGGCCAGGAGAACTAAAAGTCGCAGGCGTCTAGATAGGTAGATAGATAGTAGATAGACAGATAGATAGATATAGATAGATAGATACGCTCAGGTCGCCGAGTTCGCCAAGAAATGCTTCACATTTAAAGCACCCTGTGCGGTTTTAAACTTGGTGAGCTTGTGAGCTTGTGAGCTTGTGTCGGATTAGTGTCTTGAATGACCCTCCTTCCGCGCCTTTGTTTTCGCCTACCCTCTTCCTGTCATGCTCGATATTGACATTGTCTGTGCGTTTGCGCTGCCTTCGCATCGCCTAAAGCAGTGTGTCGTAAACGCGTTTGTACAGCATTGGAGTCGGTGGCAAGTCAAGTTAAGTCAAGCAGTGTTGCTGAATATGGGGGTAAATCTACGCTTGTTGTTTCAAGCTCTACCATTTTTTGTTTGTTAGAGTGCTAACTTAAGGTACACTGATTCGGCCGTGAACAGACATGGTTTGTTCGAATGCAGTTCAGTTTAACGAGCTTCTCAAATGCAAGAGTATGGGCCGCATCAGTCAACTTACGTTGGCGGTGAATGGCAAAAAAAACCACGCTAGAATATCACACAATGGTGGCATGAATACTTTGACGTAAATTCAAACCTTGCGAGATTCGCAATACAAAGCGAGTACAAGTCATTTTCTATTAAATATAAGTGTTCTGGACATGTGCACCGATATTATTGGCAGCGCTGTGTAGTTCAACCTTGAAGATGTTTTGTCCCCGATTATTCAGCGATTCATATGTTCATATTATGTCTGCTGTATAAAACAATCTTCCAATTTCTTGTAGTTGGCGCAGGATCCGCAGGATGCGTTCTGGCCAACCGTCTCACAGCTGATGGCACGAAAAAAGTGTTGCTTCTGGAAGCTGTGGACTGGAGGGTGCGCTGTACAGGTCCCCATTTTTTTCGCCTCTTTTACAACGAACCAAAATTGACTGGACTACACGAGCGAACCCAGCAGGAAGCCAGCTTCTGTCGATGGCCGGGTGATTCTACATTTACATTTTTTCCTATAAAACGGGCCACAAGAAGATATGTATCTAGATGCACAAGTGTTTCATGCTCTAGTAGTATTACCGATATTTTCTTAGAAGGGCTTCGTGTATGTACTTAGAAAAAAAGAGAAAAAATTACCACCCATGCGCTGCGTAAAATGATTAACCAGTGAAAGCTGAAACGTGCGGCCCCGGTCTATAGAAGTATCAACCAGACGCTGCACTGAAGCCTTTCACTATTATTGGTTACATGTAGGTGCTCCTTAATGAGGTTAGACAAAGTTTGGCTTGGGTTTACCACGGTATTTATATCGCATACCGCAACTTCTGCCTCGCATAATCAGTCATGGAGAAGTGTAATGAGCGGTTAAATGCGTTTCGCAATATGTTATCACAATGGTTGTTCTCGAACCACAGGCAGTCAGAGACGTCGCAGCCGAAGCCACTATGCCGCTGCAGAAATCCCGGCAAAGCAGCATTCTCCCGGCGAATGCGCTCCCGCAGTCATCACGTTGACTCTATCGTGCGCCCGCAATGACGTTTGTCCGGTGTGGCATTGTGGAAGCATTGGACATCTTGACATCAATTGGCGGCGTGTTTTAGCGCATACGCCCGCCATGGACGCTTGCTTCCCGTTCGCAATTTGTGCAGCTCGGAAGGCTGCCTAATCATGGTACCAGTTCTCGCCGGCACGCTGACCCCTAAGCCTGTTTTCATGCCCGTGCTACATGCACCATCGACCCGGTAAATGCGAACTCTATCAGAGTTCCCTCGTCGGTGCTTTTTTAGAGATTCTGTGCGTTTCCACGTAAAAGGTCTTAGGTGAAACTGATGCGTGCGTTCTTGGCGCTCTGGGTGCGATGCGATGATGACGTCACTCTCACAAGCCAATCCCGTGCGTGCTGGGGTACGACACGCAAAACGACGTAGCTGATAGTACAGCCAATAGACCACCCGTGCCACCGATACCGAACAGTCTTTCTTTCCCCTAGCCTAGCCATATACAGCTTTCACTGTTATATCAAGCAATAGCTCGGCTCGGCTATGCCAGGATACACGTAGCGTGACCTAATAAGGTGCGCTAAAATCTGCCTTTCACTCATGGCAGTCATTACTGGTGTCGAGCATTTTATGTGTTTACTACTTTGACACACGACGCATACATCCAAACGGGTTGCTAGCTACGTGCTTCTCGTAGGTCCGATAGCACTGGTGCTTTCGATATGTTTAAACTTATAGTCAGTCAATGAGCCTCCTGGAGACACCGGTTTGCGAGACGTCCCCCCCTTGGCTCCTTGTCTCCGCAGCACGTTGAGCCTTCTTCTGTTCGTCTTTCTTACGGTTAACTGCTAATTTTCAGGCAACTACTTCAGCAACCGTTGAGTTGCTTTTTTCGTAGGTGAGCAGTAATTCACTCTCCTTCCTCCGCCGTGGTGGTCTAGTGGCTAAGGTACTCGGCTGCTGACCCGCAGGTCGCGGGCTCGACTCCCGGCTGCCGCGGCTGCATTCCGATGGAGGCGGAAATGTTGTAGGCCCGTGTTCTCAGATTTGGGTGCACGTTAAAGAACCCCAGGTGGTCAAAATTTCCGGAGCCCTCCACTACGGCGTCTCTCATAATCAAATGATGGTTTTCAAACGTTAAACCCCACAAATCAATCAATCAAATCAATTCACTCTCCTTCGCAGTGGCTACGCCACAATTGCACATACCGCGTTATACGTATGTAGGCCGTGGCAGAGGCGAACATAGATAGCAGTGTAACTCAAGGAGCATCTCCAAGTGCGTCTGCTACGGCTAACACGTCACTCCTTAGGAATACGCAGACCGGTGAGGCAGGCGCAGTCAGTGGTCTTCGCGCATGCAGAACACGGCTTTTGTACGTGAATTCAAAAGAACTTTGGCTCGGTCAGTGTAGCTAACCCTACAAAACGCGAGGCGTTCGCGCAGCCTGTGGCATACACACGATAAAAGTTTGTGATCGTGATCTCGTGATCGCAAGCTATATCTCGTGTTCGCAAGCTTTGAGATGACTCGTGTGGAAATTCGGCAGATGCTACGTAGTATGGGAATAGATTATATGCAGATGTGGTGAAGGTTGTGCAAATTTTGATTAGGTGACACGTGGTGAAATGTCGGTAAATATATTGTGACGCAGGTCATGACGTTAACAAATACAGAAGACGGTATATCAAACACGTTATTTGGCGAATCTTGTGGCCTCTAAAAGGAAACTCGGATTACAATACACACTGGCACTGATCGCGGCGTACAGAGCGTCGGTCGGCCTTCGATCAAATGACAGTGGTCATGCGCGTCATCAATTTTACGTGTGCCGTTGAATATTCCAGTGTTATCGCTAGCTGCCACGTAACTTCCAAAAGAATCTGTAATGTTCATTGTGCACCTAATTGCATCTGAAGGGGCTGAGCTTATTTCGATAGTTTTTAGTCAATACGCATCGTTTCGCAAGGCAGCACTTACACTTGTAATAAGACCACGAAAACTCTCTAGCAATGATTGTTGCATGACCCTGCTCAAAAGGCATCACTCCGACCCTTTTACAGAATAATAAAATACAGTTCTAAATCTAGAAATAATAATAATAATAATAATAATAGTAAATAATAATAATAATATGAACAACAATATTGTCTTGTGTTTATCGTCCTAAATTCACTATATGATTCTGAGAGACGCCGTAGTGGAAGGCTTCAGATATTTCGAGTATCTGTTGTTCGTTAACGTGAACTGACACTTCACAGAATACAAGTCTCTACCACTTCACTCCAGCGGAATGTGATGCCGTGGCCGGGATCACAGCCGAGCACTCCAGCCACTGTTCCACGAAGGCCGACAATACAGCAAAAAGCGTACAAGCAATAAAATCTAATAATAAGCAACAACAAAAACACAATACTTAGGCTCAATAACGCTCAACAAACGCCTTGAGGCGCACGACCTGGGTGACTTCAGGTCGCGCACAGCGCCATTGAGTTTATGATGCCGTCTGGGACAACCTTTTAGTCAAGTGGACCGAGACGTTGGACTACCCTGTACGATGCGAAGTACCGTTGCCGACGCCTGTAACTGAGTCGACGTCGGCCTGCCGGCGTCTACACCCAAACATGGTCACCCGGCTGGTATTCAACAAATCATTGTCGAAGGTTGTAACGACGGCTGGCCGTCGTCTGTTGGTTTTTGATACGGTGGCAGGCGAGTTGCAGGTATTATGCCGCGCGCTCAAGCTAGCCGGTGACGTCGAGGTTTTTGCGTCAGTGGCAATCGACAGCATGGCATCCAGGATCTTTTCCGGGTTTTTTCCGTAGACCAACTTGTATGGCATGGTCTGCGTGGTATTCTACATGCCCATTTATATATGACAGTAACGCGCGAAAGTATAGTGTCGTATGTCTTTTGTTCTACATCGGCGTAGATGGCCAGCATGTCGGCGGTGATTTTATTCAGACTCTCAGTGAGGCTGTTCGTTTGTGGGCGGTACACAATTGTTCAGCTGTGGCTTGTCTGGCTATATCTCAAATTGCGTGAATTAGGTCAGCAGTAAATGTGATAGCTCTGTCGGTGATGAGCACATCTGGGGCACCATGTGAAAAGCCTTCAGACAGGGCTACCTTTGGAGAGGCCTTGTGCTTCGGCATAGTGGGTGAGGTAGCCGGTAGCTATGACGACCCATTTACTTCAGCAATTCGGCGTTTGGAAATGCCTCAGGAGGTCCACCTCAATCTGCTTGAGTGGTGGCCGAGGAGGTTTGACTGACTAGAGGAAGCCTGGAAGTCTTGTAGGTGGTGTCTTTCATCGCTAACGATTCGGCACGTCTTTAAGTAGCGAGCGACGCCGGTTGCAAAGCGTAACCAATGGTACACTTTCTGTTCTCTTGCACAAATGTGGAAATATCGAAAGTGTCCAGCAGTTGGCTAATCGCGTAGAGCCTGGAGGACTTCTGGTGGCATTGCATGAAGGCACGACGATAAGGTAGTCGGCGAGAAGTGGCGAGAAATTCTCCTTCGTGAGAACGCCGTTTCACCAGAAAAACTATGGGTCATCTCCCAGACGGGAACCCGGATTGGATGCGAAGCAGAAGCTGTGCGCACGCGTTGACCCAGTTTAAACAGGCGTCGACGTGGGGACTGGAAGAACGGTTTGAAGCGAAACTTTGTTAGAGGTCACTCGAGTAATCATTTGTTTGCAACCAAGAGACAACGGGGCGGGAGGTGTTGCAGACGCTTCCTCTCGGCGTCCTTGGCTCACGTCTCGACGGTGTTACCCGTGCGCCATCTGTGTTCTCGAATACAATTGGTGTTCTGACTCGCACATTGCCGGTGTCGCTGGTCTTCCAGTGCCGACATTCGCGTTCGGCTTCCATTACTCGCGTCTCACTGGTGTTGACATCATCATTTGCGAACGTGAGCGGCTTCGCTAACCCTCGCAATGCCGGCGACAGCTGGGAAAGGTACGTGCACCCTGGCGGTAAGCGTGCCGCGATGGCGTCCCACCCGTCGGCGCTATCGCGTGGCAAGCAGCAGTGGGCTGTTCTATTGTCGGCGCCGCAAGATTCTCGAGGTGCGCGGAAGCCGGCTCACGGCTTCTCACCGACAGATGGAGAGAGGTGGCGCGGGTGAGATGATACCCACGTAGGGAGTGGGCTCGAGCTTGCAAGCGGTGGAGAGGGTGAAGCGAGAAAGCGTTGCCATGCGGTGAGTGCTTGGTAAGCGGGAGAGAGAGACGTCAGTGCGCTCTTCTATAAGGGTGTCAGCTACTTGGCACCACACCAACACCTGCGGTGAGGCTAGCAATGCGGAAGGAGGAACAGCGTTACACATCGTAGTCAAAGAAATGCTTTGCATCTAAAAATGACGCAAGTTCTTGCTTAAATGCTCTCAGGACAATGGTTGTCTCTCTTTAGAGGTACTCCACAAGGCCTCGGAGTTCATACTTAGTAGGCTCAGTATTGTTCGCGAAGTCTTCGGCATTCTTGTTCATGAATAAGTCATCCTCCTGGTCATGTGGTGGCTGCGGGTGGCTGTGGGACAAGCAGTCGGCGTCAGAGTGTTTTCGGGCGAATTCGTAAACGTTGTGGTGTGGAATTCCTGAAACCTCTCACTCTATTTTGTGGGAGGACCTGAAGTATAATTCAAGTGGCTAGCCAATACAAAGCGTGGTGATTGCTCACACCTTTGGAGCACCTGCCATGGAAGTAGGGACGAAACTTAGACGTAGCCTACATAATTGCAGAGCACACTTTTTGATGTGGTATTGTTACCTTCTGCCTTGCGGGGCGACAAACTGGCATCACTAATAACCCTTTGCAATCCATTCGTCTTCTTCTCAAGGACGGCGCCGAGTCCTGTGCTGCGGCTGTTTGTGTGTACTTCTGTTTCGGAATGTTTGTCGCATTGTGCAAGTAACGAAGGCGCTTTCAGGCATCATTTTAGGTCTGGAAATGGTTCCCTCTGCGGCATTTTCCGCTTGAACTCGACGTCGGTTCGCGTAAGCTCAGCGATGGTTCGGTGATGCGGGCAGAGGTTTTGATGAAATTCATGCACTAGGCACACAGAGAGATAAATCAACATGCGGCTTTGTTAGCGGGTGGCGGGAATTTAGTAATAGCGACTGGCTTCTGCGATTCAAGGCGTCCTCCGGACTAGTTATTCACACTGCCCAAGATCATAAGTTCAGCTTCCACAAAGTGGCACTTAACTGGCATCAGGTTGAGTTGGAGGTATTTATTGCTTGAAGGTCAGCTTAAAGCAGTGGATGTATTCGTCGACTTGGGAGGAAAAGGCAATGATGTTGTTTAATATACAAAGCAAGGCTACCACTTCTAACCATTAGGTAACGTATTCATAAAGCATAGGGAAGTCGTGGGGGCCGAGCAAAAGTGAAAAGGCATAACCTTGAACTCAAACAGGCTGCCAGGTGTAGTGAAGGTAGCCTTTTTCTGTTTTTTGTCGACTTCGATATTCCAGTAGCCTAGCTGTCTTGAGACCCATGGATGAAAACTACTTCGCGTTGTGAAGTGGATCCAGGGTATCGTGTACCCGTGGGAGGGTATACACATCCTTCTTCGAAATTTTGTTGAGGGAATGATAGTCGACACAACAAAGGAGCCTTCCGTTCTTCTTGAAGAGACCACGGAAGGCACATTGAGACTCTAGGACAGTTAGATTATGTCTTCGCGATGAATTTTGTCAACATGTTTTTTAATGGCTTCGAGATATCCCGTTCAACCTTCATGCGGCCTTTGAAGGAAGGGGTTGGGCGCTTCCTTTTGATAAGCTACAATGCTAGGTGACTAAGGTTTCTTGAAATCGCGACGACTACGAGTAGTCCTGAAATTGCAAGATATGGTTTGTGTGCTAGTCTTGCTTGTGCTTTAGGAGGCCTCGGTTAACGGAAGAAACTGTCTTGGAAGGCCGATTCAGTGAAGCAGGTTCGGTAGCATTGGAGAAGGCGAAAGCGTTAATAGAGTCTAGGAATTTGGCGATGTAGGTGACCATCATACTTATGTTCTGATGCCTATAATAATGTGCCTATTAATTTGATGCTCAAAAAGCGCATGTGCCAACAGCTGTCCCCGTGAAAGATCAGTCGTCGGCAGCTCCTAAAAAAGCAGGAAACCTGCCACCCATTTTTTGCCAGCCGGAGGAACATGAAGGGCCACTAGTTAGTGGACGCCACAGTGCTCGAGAGGCGACTGCAAACATTGGGTCAGGAAGCCATGGTCGCAAGCGCTATCTCGACGGGCAATAGTAAAAGAATCTTCTGCTCTGATACGCGCGGCGTACTTACCACCTTTTCCCATAAGGACAACAGCAAAAAACAACTGCTACACTTCATCGAGGGACCATGTTACACGAGCTTCTTGTACAATTAGGTGAGATCAGATTCACAAGATTAGCTGTTACGCTTTTTCATCTAGCATTTATTTAGTCGTTATTGTATTGATTCATGCTTCCTCGGACAAAACGCGGACGTTGGCTATCAATTGTTTTCTGCCGATTACAATTATTTCTCTAGGACAAACAGAAAGGCAAGGTACTTCATTAAGGTCCTGAGGGGCCAGCCAGTAGAGTTCAAGAGATGACCCCTGGCTATATGTTAGCTAATCTGATATTAGAGGCTCAACAACGTTTTTTTCTCAGATTAATAGATTCCCACGTGGCAAAGTATTTGGTGGCTCGAGTTCAATCAACCATGTCATCCTACTCTCGAGGTAACCGCAAGGACTTTGATAATTGGGCGTCTTTGTATGGCGCCGAGGGCTGGTCTTACAAAGACGTGCTTCCAGACTTCATCAAGATTGAAACATCGTACCTAGGGATCGACAATGGTAAGTGACAGACACCAGAAATATTGTGCAGGTGGTAGTACCTATAGTTGCTCTATGAGTTGCATCAGTTAGAATATCTTTTTGGCCCCCTTAGCACCAGAAGCATGACGGTGGCGAGGAGTTCACAGTCAGTGTGCACGATTCAATACTTCATCATACACAAAGCGTGAAAAAGGAAGTTACACAGTAACAATAACAGCTACAGCTAGCACTGATTCACAACACAAAGCATACAAGCTGCTCACAACAAATGTGCAAAAATGCATTACTTTTTGTATATGGCTGCATTAAGATGCGTAAACACAAAAAACTTACAGGCTTTGCCTAAGACGGCTGAAAGGTAATACTCATCCCCTTCTATTTCTTAAAATATCTCTGTTGATGCTCGCCTGCATCAGTACAGAGCTTTTTGTGCCAAGAATGGTTTTTCATTGATTCCAGTAGCAGAGACGAAAATCGGAGGCGCTGCAAGTTTCCCACATATGTGCCAGTTTCGTCCTTCCTTCATGAATGACCCCCTTTCAACGAAGCGACTGTGTCACATGATGACATCTTCATGTGATGTCGCGTTAGGTGACGTCATATTTATGTCAGATCTTGGCGTCATCGCATCATCATAATTTTACACCAATAATGTTGAGGCGCGTGACACCTACGGTGACTTGTTTATTTGTATGGCTGAAGCTCACTGAGAAGTTCCTCACACATTGTTCCCCAAGTTCTCGAGGAACAATTAGCCCCAAGAAGTTGGAGTGGCGCCTGCAGAAGGCAGGCTTAGGTGACGTCATGGCACGGACTCTTCGATGCTCCCCACCGCGCCCCTACAAATTTATGCGTTCGCCTCGTGCGCTCTTCCACTCTTTCTGTCCACTGTCTGCTCGTCTGAACCTGCAGATGAAGGATCAGAAAACAATCAGTAATGTTCCTGTTAAAACAATAAATGTTCCCTTTTGCATCTGCACGATCGCGCGCTCAATTATATGCAATGTTAAAAGGGGGAAAGGTTTGTGTTGCCTGTTAATGCTTAATATGATCGATTACAATCTTGGCACGGCAAGCCTCATCCTACGGAGTGAAAAGCAGAAATACACATCTTCTTGGCGCATAATAGTGATCTTGAGACGCAAGGCACAACATATCATCGTTAGGTTGAGCTGTTCATGTGTGATTCCCATAGAAGACATGAGGGTTCACCCTCGTCTAGGGCTGTTTTTGTTGGAGGCATACACGCATTCGAAGACACTGCTGTAAACTGGTGTGTCGAGGACCCGCGCTGGCTTGCATCATCAAGTTATAGTGACCTAGAAGGCTACGTCACTCTAATCAAGGCTCGCAAAATATATCGTAGGCACTCGCCCTAGAACACCACCGCCACTTTTGTGTCTGTTTTTCTCTGGTACTTGCCACTCAACGCGTTGTTCCGTTTTATGTTTCTCACGAAATAATATTACAGCTTCATTTCACCTGACACTATTGAGGTTAAGCACGGTTGAGGTGTTGCAAAAATTCGACTGCTGTCGATTGATAATCTTCGTGCAGACTTGTAGCAATGGTGCTGTTGCCTTCGTAACTACTAGATTGGATAGCCACCTCATATATTATTGTTCCTTGCGTCTTATCTCCTGTTCATGAACATGACATACGAGACCAGTTGTCGCTTCATCCAGGCGAACATTGTTTAACCGTTACTTTGGGCCACGTCACTGCTGGCCATCGAAAACTTTCATTTCAACTTCCTAGCATTTGTGTTAGAATGGTTGCTATCAGTGGAACGCCGATGTGAAAGGAACATTCTGCTGATGACGTCATGGTATCCTCCCAGCATTTGACGCAATTAAGAGTATACGAACTACACGTCTCCAGCAGCTTTTGAGAGGAAACATGTATATGTGATCTGAGTAAATGGACATATCCAAAACCTCTATAATCGTTGTTGTGTGGCGGAACATTTCGTCTATTTTCTGAATATGTCAAGTTTGGGCTTATGACAGTCAGATTCACGTGAAGTGTGCCATTAGAAAAATCTCAGTTCTTTCAAATCATTTAGATTATTCACAGATGCAGGCGCAACTTTCAAGGTAAAGCACAATGTATTTAGAGAATTAGAACCGTCCTAATTCTTTTGTGATATTTTGGCACACATATTTTCTGTCCTGAGTCCAGGCCTTGATACAAACACGTTTGCACTACTCAGCATAATTTTCTAAAGCACTCATTTCTAAGCAAAAAAGGAAACAGTTTCGCAATAAATCTGTCGTTCGTATGGGAAGCTGCCTGTCCTAAGCTAAATTATGCAAGCATTTTAAAGCCTCAGTAAGCTTATTTTTTTATGAAACCTTCCAATTTGTGTCTTGAGAAATTCGCGTCACACAATTGAGGAGTAATCACTGACGTATTGCTACAGAGTGGGAAGGTGGCGGGTGCAGAAAAAAAATACGAGTGGCGGTGGAGAAGGCGAGTCCATGCCGGGTAGTCCCCTCGCCTTGATTGTAGGGACACCAGTGTTCGTTTTCCAGTGCTAATAGGTGCATTTAAACATGGGTATCACACTGCAGGGCAAAGGCCTCTCCCATGATCAGGGTTGCCATTGGTACCTACTTACTTTTTGCCAAATGGCAAGTTTTCGAGGCCCATCGAGACCTAAAATTGCGGATGGTGACGTGGCGAATTCCCGGCTAATTCTGGCTTAAGTCTCGACTTAATTATGCACTTTATAATCACTGCCTTCAAAACGAACAGGTGACAATGTTTTCTGTATTTTTCGTAGGTTTAGACCCACCAGTAAAAGACGCAACTTACGTAGAATTCAGAGCGTTCGTACACTGAGAGATTCTGGAGCAACAAGTGCACTGATGCGTCTGCCAGCTACCTTCCTGCAAACTTTAGGCCAGTGGACTGCTTCATGCGCCGCGATTGATTGATTGATTGATTGATATGTGAGGTGTAACGTTTCAAAACCACCATATGATTATGAGAGACATTGTAGTGGAGGGCTCTGAAATTTCAAACACCAGCAATTTTTTAACCTGTACCTAAATCTGACCAGATGTGTCCACAATATTTTCGCCACCATCTAAAATGCAACAGTCGCAGCTGGGATTTGATTCTGCGACCTGCGGGTCTGCAGCCGAGTACGTTAGCTACTACAACACCACGGCATAGCTTCATGTGCCCCCAGACGGTGACAATATACTGAGTGCTTTAAGTGATTTAGATCCTTAATTTATTGTCTCGCTTCTGAAATGGCTCGAGCACGGTTAGGTTGCATGCATTCAACATAGCTCCAACTGTCCTGAATAGCTTGTTGGCTTCTTCACCTAGGCTTTATAATTGTTATTATTATACGTCATTGACCGGCAAAACTGTTGGCTTTTTTAGGCAGCCATCAGAAGCTGCACTAAGGCTGTTTGTGTAGGTAATATCTGATGTGTAAAAATCACTACACAGAAAGCGTAGTGTAGCCATTGCGGCAGGTATGCAGTACTTGTTGATTAATTTTCTCTTTCTTTGTAATTAGGTTGTTCAAATATTCGACACGTGATTCCACCGCAATGAAGTTTTCTAAAGCTGCAGAAACACTAAGCACACTGTTTTCTCTTGTTGTAGCGACTGTTTCCAATTTGTTGCTATTGTGTTGGTCGCTCTGTTTTTGTGGCAAAGGGAATAGTATTTTATTTTAATGAATTTTTTTATTTTTTGATCACGTGAAAATGCTCCGTTTTTAGTCACGGAAAGATGATGATTTTTCGCTCGCAACAAAAAACTTTGACGCCAACAGGAAAATTTCTGCGAAATGAGCTCTATAACAGTACTGCGTTATTAAGCACTACATGACTATTTCCACACTTACTGCTCATGCCCTACTTAGCAACTAGTTTGTCTCTATAGTTGACCATAAGGGCGTTGTTCTCAGAAAACCACGCCTTAATTTATTCACAGTGGTTGAATATAATTTCTAGGTGCGCACCTCGGCGCAACCGTTTGCTAACCGTGCTTGAGAGTGCAGGGTATCACCCACCGTGCCACATCACCATGAGGTTCCCTTAAAAGTAAATATGAAAGCTGTAATTGGCTAGACAATTTAGCGTGTGCCACAGAATTTGGGCAAAGATTACTATACCTTATTCTTCTATTGAAACGAAAATTGCACAACGCGGCCCAGCTAATAATACTTTCCTCGATATACACTATAGGGAGCTGTGACGCTTGTGTCTATAGGAGCTGCAACGCACGGCGCTTCAGTGAAAGTGGGAATGAAGGGTAGTAAACAGATTTGCCTCTTTTTCATGCTTTTGGCTCCGTTTGCGTTCGTTTGGCTTGGAGCTATTTTCACATAAATCAAAATCTGCAACTGTTCAGAAGTTGCGCTTCATCTTCCTATTCTTTTAGACTTACCATTTCAAATCGGGTAATGAAGTGTAAAAAGGTTCGTTCTTAACTTCGCAACAAAACCGAACCACATCAATAAAGGAAGCCACAAGAGCGATTCGCCACCCGCAAGTAGGACGTCTAGACAAATGCGTGTACGAACCACTATTTCTATGATCGCTTATAAGTAGATGGATGAATGTAGCCGACTGTACCCTTAGAGATCAGTCAGCGGCTAACACCACCTAGGCACAAAGTCAAGCACTATCGCTAAGTGTTGAAGGATTGAATTTCACTCGCTCCTCAATTCTATACATTATTCAGTTAGCCTCCTCCTGGCTATTTCTACCAGTTTAAAGTGTACTTGTCTTCACTGTCCCTAAACCCCAATCATTTGAAGAATTCTGCGTCATTATCTTAGACTTTAGGGAGGAGCCCTTTACAGAACATTATCAAATGTTCAGCCATGTCCTCCTCCTCTCCACACGTACTGCATAACGTGCACGTGCCTTCGTATTTGGCTTGGTACGTCTTCGTTTGCAATACTCCCGTTCTGGCTTGGAACAGCACAGAACTACTCCGAGCATTATTGTACATCTTTTCTTTTGAAATTTCCTGCTTGAAAGAACGATAGTTCTTTAGTGATGATTTCGTAAGCTTTCCATTCTTCCACATGTCCCTCTCTGTTTCCTTCACCTTCTTTTGGTTTCGTATTCTCCCGTTGTCTAAAGACTTGCCTGACAATTTTCGGGTTCGCTTCCTCCATTTAGTATTAACATTATTCATGTACAAGTAGCTGAAAACTTTCCTAGCCCAACGCTCCTCTCCCATTTTTCTCAATCGCTCCTCAAGTTTTATCTTGCTGCTAGCTTCCCTGCACTAAAACGATGTCCATTCCATTTCACCCTGTACCCCATGATTTGGGGTATTCGCGTGTGCTCCCAAAGCAAGTCTACATATGTCACATTGTTTAATTTCCAATATTGCTTGAGCCTCTGATCTCATGCACAAGACCGCATTGCTGAATGTCAAAGCCGGGCCATGACACCTTTCCAAATCTCTCTCATGACGTCATACCTATTGTAGTTCCGCAGCGTCCTAATTTGTATTACGGCTGCAGTTCCTGTTACTCTTACTCACTACGTATCGTCGGTGCTCCCTTGAATACTCATCCCCGTTGATTATATATATGCCTAAATATTTGTATTTATCTAGTATTTCTACGTTAATATGTATTTATCTAGTATTTCTAACTTATGTATGCTAACTGCCTTAGATATCAATAAAGGTTTGATTTCCAAATTTTCGCTGCTAAACTTTAACTTAACCTATCTTCCTCGTAGCAGTGTATGTCTAATAATCCCTGTGGGTCTTCCTTGTTGTCTGCTATTATTACAATATCACTTGCATATAGCAATGCTGGCAATGAGTGTTCAACGTGTTTCCTTTCTTGGCAAAAGAGGGGCTGAGTCGACTCGTCTCTAATTTGTCTTCTAGCCTTTGTTGATATAGCATAAATAACAACAGACATCCCTGTCGATGCCCACGTTGTATCTCTATAGGTTCAAATACGTGTTCTTCCCATTTTATACATGCCTTGCTACTTTTATAGATATCCTTTAGAAGATTATTTATTCCATTTTTCACATATATTGTGTCAAGTATTCCCCACAAGTGTTAGGGAATCACATTATCGTAAGCTCCCTTGATGTCCCGGAATTTAGACACAGGGGCCTCTATTCTTTTTCCGCTATTTCAATACACTGCATACATGAAAACAGATTGACCTCAAGCCTCTTTCGTTTATGGAACTCAGTTTGTAGTTCTCCCAGCACCCCCTCAATTTCTACCCATGTCTGTAGTCTTTCCATTACTATCTGCGTCACCAGCTCTGTAATATACTGATGTCACTGTTTTCTGTTGGTAATTGCTTATATCAGCTTTGTCACGCTTTCCTTTATAGATATGCTTATCCTGCTTAGTTGCAGCCGTTAGGGGCTTCACCATCCAATATTGTTTTGTTCGCTCCCTCTCTTATTGTTTGCTTAAAGTTTGATCCTAGTTTCTTTATTAGCATACTTGTGTTGCCGCCAGGGGCCTGTTAATATGCTGTTAGGAACCCTCTTTGCCTTTTCCTACTCTCATTTTCCCAGTAGAGCCACTGCGCCAAGTGGTTCATCCTCATCCTGTATGGTGCTTGCAATGCTTTCTGGTGTTAAAATGTTTCTGTCATCATCGTTTTTATATATTTCATTGTCTCTGCCCCTTCTAGTCTAATTACTGGAACTGCAGTTTTATATCTTTGCTCATTGCTTGTCTTATTACATAGAGAATTGAGATGGTTCCAAAATTGTGCAGCAGCCTTTCTATTCTTTATGACTACTTCCGCCATTCATTGGGCCTCCATTCTTTTAATGTTTTCACTGATCAGATTGTACACTTCTCTTCTGCAACTCAAAAAGTTACCCCATTTCCTTTAACATCGTGTTCCGTTTAACCCCCCTGTTTTACATACCTGTGTTCCCTGGAAGCTTTCTAACGTCTACGATGGCTCTCCTAACTCCTCAATCCGCCAGTTCCTAGATGTGTCTTTTTTCCGTTGATCTGACTGGCACCTTGGCAAGCTCTAACTTAAGTTATATTTGTGTATGACCATTCTGTTTCAGTATACTCGGTGATTTTTTTCTCAATCTCTTCAGTTGCTATTTCTATTTGCCTTTTTAATGAATATTACCGCGTGGTTGCTTATAACGCCTCCTTATCATTTTAATTTCTCTCACAAACTCAGGTTGATAGGTTTGTGATCACTATCTAAGCTTCTTGATCCATAATCTTCTGGGTTCATCACCCTTAACTGATCATACATCCAATGTGACATCATTCCGTAATTTGTTGTCGAGTGAAGCCTTTGAACCTCCCATGCTATATGTCCTTCGCACATCTCGGTAGCGTTGTAAACAATTAAATCATACCTTTCACACATGTCCATTAGCATTCTGTCCAGTCAGTATATAGATCTATATCTTCTATGTGTGCATTCGTATCGCCTATTATAATTACTTGGCACTCTTCTTCTAGTTTGTCAATGTGTAATCTATGCACTCCTTCATTTCTTGAGTTTCCTATCTGGCTTTTGCTCCTGTCCATAAGTATACAGAACCTTGAATCGGTATCTGCCTGGCCACTTTCCCTTTTAGCCATAAATGTTCCCTGCACTCCTGCTTGTCCTTTTGCAACTCTGTACTTTTATGAATAAGTGCCCCAATATCATTCACCTTTCGGCTGCCTTCTGTTCTAATACAATATTTTCATGTGTAGTCTGGATTGCTAGGTGGTGGTTCCATGTCCCAAAGATGCGTTTCTACAAACCCGTATACCATCAGCTTCTCCTCCCTTAGCTGTTCTTCTATCTCTCCCCACTTCAAGCTATTCCTGCCACCCTGCATGTTAACATACCCTACGTCTGAATTTGCTGGACCCTCGTGCCTACGTCAATTTTTACCCCGGACTCTACGTGTCTTAGATATTGGTGCCACTTTAGAATCGTATCTGTCTATACCACCTGTCAAAGAGTCCCCCTAGTTGTTTTCTGCGTTACTAGCTATCCAGCACCCCGAAGGCCCGTGCCCCCCCCCCCCCCCTAAAGCTACTGCGCGTCCTGCAAGTCGCAAACCCACCTTATGTACTAGCCCCTATCGCATAAATTCTGTCTCGTCAAAAACCACTCTACCTATGCACCTCTCTCTTTATTTCCACTACCTCAAAGCATTTCTCTCATTTCATGTGCCATTTCTGTCTGCGTTGAAACCGCTTTTTTCCGGTTGCCTTCATGCGCCTGTACCTTTGGTATCGTGCATATCAATACCTGTACCTGAGGGGAAATGGCGCGCAAGCCACCAGCTCCTTTCACCAGTGTGATTACTATTCGTGCCAATTTTCAATTTAACACATCGTTGATAGCGCCCGCAATTATCACGATATTTAGTACATTAGCTTTTGTTGTGAGTTCTGCGCTCGCTTGCCTCATGACTGCTTCTAACTTATGTCCTGGGAACGTCCCTACTTAAATGTTCTTGTCGCCTCTTACCCCTTTATGATTGCATCTGTGCATCAATATAAACTCGAGTCCCCAGTAATTATCACGTGTTGTGACTTTTCTGCTAGAGTGGCTCACGCCCGGAGGTTACATGCGCCTGTGACGCCACCATACGAACAGTTAAAAACTCTTGTCTCCGCATTAGATCGGGAGCCCTTGCAAAACACGTTCATACGCCATGGCAGTCCGAACAAAAAGAAACAATTGTAGCGCAGGAGTCCACTTTTGTAAATATTAGGAAACTCCAAGCAGCAAATTGCTACTTTTTAACCTGAGACTGAACAATACAAGTGACGACACACTTACTTTCGGCGCTTGGTCTTTCAGCTTCAGCTACAAGAACGCTTTTCATGCCATTTGTGCTTGCCTACTCGAAACTAAACGAATGAGACTTCAGGTTTCTTCTTGCGTGAGTACTATTGCTGGAGCAATTTTTTTACCCTAAAGAAGTGGCTTTTTTATTTACGCTAACTTCTGTCCAAGATAACCTTTATACTTGCTTCGAAAATATTTATTGCAGTGTTTCAATTGAATGTACCTGTTTTTTTAGTATCAATATGAGGAAGAAAAAAGTCTCACTAAATTGTATAGTGAGCTCTACGCCAACCCTCCTGAGTAGGTATGAGCCAAGCTTGAGTTATTAATGTTGTATAATGCGTCTGACGCGACGCACGGAAAACAAGGGACGTCGCGCCAGGAGCACGGACGGAGGTTAAGACAGCAACAGCAGAGTCACGAGCGGAAAGTCTCGTCATTCTTCCCATATCAAGGCGTAAATACACCCATAAAGCAGCCCTGAAGACGACAAACCGAAAACTAAACCAGAACTAAACTTGCCCGGTACCATCATCCTTATCATGAATATCCAATGTCTGCGAAGGGGTGGCGTTGGGGCAATAATCCTGTGTACGATGAACGCCACGATGCCAGAGAACTAGAAAGGTAGTGGCGGCTGGTAGACGAGCCCTAAGCGACTGAAGTCCAACGCTAACGAAGACGTGCCCCAAAGTCAATTAAACATGTGACTACTTCGTTTCAGCAAAAGGTACTCTCACTGGTAGGTCGATGTGGGTATTATTTCTCCGATTGTCAGTAACTCGAACGTCTCTACGATGAGAATCAAAGTAGAAACAACCTAACATTCCCTACATAAAGGGAAGCAATGACCTAAAAGCAACGTAGAAATAAACATGAAGGAACCAGATTACTCTTCAGAACCTTCCGCTGTTTTAAGCGTGGTGCGGCTTAGTGCTACCTTGACGTTTTCTTTTTATTGGATATGTAATACCGCAAATCCGTTCATTATTTGCCCATTGACCCCGTTGCTGACGCAGGCAAGCTATATCTTTTGGCGGCATTCTCCTAAACATATGCATATTATTCTCGCTGTGTACTTCAAGTGCATTGTATGAAATATGCTACTTAAATCTGACTGTATCCCGCAATACGAAGTACAGCGACAGTGTTATCAGTAATATTTCACGGCATAGGACGCGACTGAAAGTTTACATTACGGTGGGGCTTCTCTTGATAAGGAGGGCTGTGGAGGCTGTGCTCAACTCTATTTAACCTGTTTATTTAACATTTTAGGTAAGCGCAGTTATTATCCAGCCGCGGCACGGAGTGAAAGTGGACCTTTATGTGTGGATTACCTAGGCAAGTTTCTGGTTCTTGTGTTCTTTTGCATCTTCAGCCATGCACCCGAGTAATTGAACGTACGTTTTACGGTCTGATTTTAAATTCAGCATTGCGAGATACTTGAGAGAAGTCGGGTCACATTCGCTGCTTACAACAACATGATAAGCAAATACTGAATAATGAACGTCGTAGTCGCCGCAATGACCAAGTTAGGTTTACAGCGAACGTTATCGGTTCATAACAGCTGCTCATACTGACGCAGTAGTTATCCAATGCCACTGCCGGTGTCTGTCACGAACACCGGTGGTGGTGGCCAAAGCTCCGAAGGTACATCGGAAAACCTTTAATCCTTCGAGAATTTTACCCAGTTGACAAGCCATGTTCACGAAGTGAATGATTATGAGAGAGCTTGCTCCATTCATCCGCTTGTCTGTCCATGTATTCGTGCATCTGTCAGTGCGTCCGTCTGCCCATCTGTGTGTGGGTCTGTCTACCAGTCAGCCTGCCTGTCTGCCCGTCTGTCTGTGCGTCTGTCCTTTGACAAAACCTCTGTCTGTCTGTCTGTCTGTCTGTCTGTCTGTCTGTCTGTCAGTCTTTCTGTCTGTCCGTCCGCCTGTCCATCCGACCGTCCGACCATCTGTCGGCCTATCTGTTTGTCTGTTTATCGAAACATCTCAAACGCAGCCCGCCCTTCGGGGGCATCTAGTGAAAAAT
Organism: Rhipicephalus microplus; assembly: GCF_013339725.1. Classification (NCBI taxonomy): domain Eukaryota; kingdom Metazoa; phylum Arthropoda; class Arachnida; order Ixodida; family Ixodidae; genus Rhipicephalus; species Rhipicephalus microplus. The sequence goes on along the minus strand of NW_023611515.1, from coordinate 64,482 downwards.
TTGAGTACTAACGTTCACGATGCGAGCGCCATCTAGTGAACACTTCGCGTATGAAGGGTTGCTACGACAAACAACTACTACGGCGAACCAGCATATGCAGAAAGGAGCTTCGCCCCTAAAAAGCTTGTGCTGAAGACAGATTAAGCGTTTAGAGCGAAGTCTGCGAGTACTTCGCAATACGTGTGGTAGTTTGCGGCTACTCTAGGGAAGAATGTTATTTTTCTGTGTAGTATTCAGAAAACACCTGTTGCATAAAAATTTTTGCAATCTTTTTGAAACAAGCCACAAGTGCATTCATGGTGGTATAACGAACACAGACAGCACTGCGTCTCCCTGTTTTCGCGACGGAGGGGCGCCGGACGCGCTGAAACGCGCATGCGTAAAAGCAACGCAGTGCGGCGCGCGCCTGCGAGTATATGGCAGGACCGGAGCCGTGCGTGGCATCGCCGGCGTGAAGCGACAGAACGAACGCCAGCGAGCACGCGCACCGCGTCACGTCTGAATGTATTGGTGCCTTTACTGTGCCATGTAGCCATATTCTTACAAGACACGCATCTCATGATTATCATGTTTGGACCCGTCACATACCTTCGTCGTACATTGGCGTCACGCAATACCGAATTTGGCATATGTGAAGCTAGGGAAACTACCGCGAGCGCATCATTAGTGTAGTATCTAGTCATAATGTTGCATGACACGCATGTCGTGATTCTCATATTTGGAGGTGTCATTTACCTATGTCTTCCGTTCGCGTTGCGTAATACCAAGTTTGCTACATGTGAAGCTAGCGAAACAGCCCCGAGCGCATCATGAGCGTAGCATGTAGTCACGTTCTTACATGACACGCATCTAATGTTTATCATGTTTGCACCAGTATAAAACCTTCGTCGTCCATTCACGTCCTGTAATACGAAATTTCGTACAGGTAAAGCTAGCGGAACGTCACCAGCACATTATGAGCGTTGTATGTAGGCTTGTTCTTACATGACACGCATCTCATGATTATCATGTTTGCACCAGTCATATACCTTCGTCATCCATTCACGTACTGTAATTAAATTATGGTTTATGTGACGCTAGCGAAACGGCCGTGAGCAAATCATGAGCGTGGCTCGTAGTCATGTAGTTACATGACACACATGCCATTTTCTTGTTGGGGTCTGTCGCTTGTGTTCGCCATACAAGCATGCCATACCATACCAGTTTTGCAGCATGTTATTTGAACGAAACCACCACAAGAGCTGCAGTACCATGAATGTAAATAATGACATTCATGACATACATATCATAGTTTTCAAGTTATGACTACTCAAAAATGATCTTCATACAGCCATGTTGTGCGATAGGAAGCTTGGTATCAACACCCCTATGGAAACGGCCAGGAGAGCTAAATGTCATAGGCAGCTAGATAGATAGATAGATAGATAGATAGATAAGATTGAGAAATGTTGATATGTCACTTTAAAATCAGCACAACGTTACGAGGTGGAGGTATATAATGCTATACATGACTTCCGTGTCATGGTTATCATATTTAAATGTGCTGCTTACCTACATCATCTATTCACCCCACGTGATATCAAATTTAGTATATGTGCAGCTAGCGAAACGGCCGCGAGCACAATAAAAGCGTGGTATGTCATTTGTTTTTACATGACACGCGTGCCAGGACTATCAGGTTTGCACCAGTCATACATATCGTAATCCTTTGGCGTCACGTAACGCCAAATTTGGTATATGTCGAGCTAGAAAAACAGGCGCGAGCACATCATCAAGGGTCATATATATTTTAAAGTAGCGTTGACGCGCACGCACGCTGGGCACAATGACGTAACGTTAGCAAAACGCGAACGCTCTACAGTATGACGCCAGGGGTGACCAGCGTCCATCGGCTTGGCCCGACGGCTTCCGGCGCGAATTGCGACATGCTGCCTTTAGAGTCGATGCGTTACCCAGACAACAGTGCGTCTCCCTCTTTTCGCGACGGAGGGCCGTCGAAGCAACGAAGCGCGGCACGCTCCTGTGACTATATGGCAGGACCAGTGCCTGGCGTAGCAACGTCGGCTTGTCGCAACAAAATGAACGCCGGCGAGCTCGCCAACTGCGTCACATTGAAATGTATTGACCATTTGATTGTGGCATGTATTCATGTTCTCACACGACACGCATCTCGTGATTATCATGTTTGCACGAGTCACATACCTTCGGCATCTATTGGCATCCCGTAATACCCAAATTTGGCATATGTGAAGAAAGCGAAATGGCCGCGAGAGCACCATCAGTGTGGCATTGGCATGTAGTAATGTTCTTACAAGACACGCATGTCGTGAATATCACGTTAGGATGTGTCATTTACCTATGTTGTTCCTTCGCGCCGCGTAATACCAAATTTGGTATATTTGACGCTAGCGAAACGGCTGCGAGTGCATCGTGAGCGTGACAAGTAGTCATGTTGTTACATGACAAGCATGCCATAACTTTCATCTTAGGGTCTGCCGCTTTTGTTTACAATGCAATCATGTCATGCCATACCAGTTTTGCAACAAGCCATGTGAACGTAACGAGCGCAAGAGCTGCAGTACCATGAAATGTAAATAATTACGTTCATGACATACATGTCATAATTTTGAAGTTAATACTAGTCAAATATGCTTGTAATATATTCATGATACGCCATATCAAGTTTGGTATCTATACCAATATCCAAAGAGCCAAGGGAGCTAAAAGTCCTAGGCGGCTAGATAGATATCTAGATAGATAAATAGGTACGCTTAAAGTCGCGGAAGTTTGCTAAGAAGTGCTTCGCATTTAAAATTGAGGATTATAAATTTTGCTTCAACATACCATGGTTCCCCTGGTCAATAATATTCATTAGTAGAGGCTGCTGCATCGGCGTCGCATAGAAAGCAAGACGCTTGCACTTGCACGAGGCTGGTGCCCCTACCATGGGCTCGCGCACGCTCGCATTCGATTCAGTCGACTGAAGAGCTTGTTCTGGGCGCGGATCTCTTTTAAGTGTGAATACAGTTTATAAGCGACCCCAAACCATCCACCGCCGTCGGCGGCGTCCGCAGTCTTCTCTCTATCTTTAAAAGAAAGAGGACTTCGCGGGCCGCCGCGCGACGCTCTACCGAATAAGCCACGGACGCGACGCTGATATCAGTGTCAGTAATGCGCCTTATATCTTTAACGCCGCTGGGCGCGTCCCCCTCCCCCTTCGCTCGCTCCTCCGCTCTCCTCGCTCGCTGCAGCTGCGCGCGCATCCCTCTTTCTCGCGCGCCCGCCTTCTCTCTCAGTCTCCCGTCGAGAGCGGGTCATGCGAAGGATGTCCCGGAGGCAACGCTACCATCATCAACAAATGCAGTACAACCGAATGCCAGCACTGCACCCGTCGTTGGACGTGACGGTACCGCGGTGGTTTCGCCGACGTTGGAAGACAAGGCGGCGCTGCGAAGGGCTCGTGAGACCGAACGTAAGCGGGCGAAGCGTGCAGCGGATGCCGAACTGCGTGCTCGCGAGGCCGAGTTAAAGCGGGCGAAGCGTGCAGCGGATGCCGAACTGCGCGCTCGCGATGCCGAGGACAAGCGGGCGAAGCGTGCAGAGGATGCCGAACATCGCGCTCGCGATGCCGAGGACAAGCGGGCGAAGCGTGCAGCGGATGGTGAACTGCGCGCTCGCGAGGCCGAGATGAGGCGTCAGCATCGAGCCGCGAACGCGGCCCAAGAAGCGGAACGACAACGCAAGCGTCAGGCGGAGAAGGGCGATGAAGGCCGGCGTCAAGACGCCGCTCGCAATCGTCAACGGCGAGTGGACGTTCCCGAAGCCGTTAGAGCAAGTGAACGTAAACTCCCCCGTGTGATCAAATTGTGATTCTCAGGAACCATTACACCATAAAGGCACCATAGTGTGATTAATAAATATAATAGTGCGAATTAATAAATACCCCTCATAGCATGACCCCGTGCATTCGCACTTAACCATGTTCACCCTCGCGGAAATGCTTGGGAGGTTTTTTGGTTTAGGACAAACTCTCCCTCCAGCGTACCCAGTAGCCTGTCCTTTATCATACAAAAAATCACACTGTCCCATAGAGGTGAATGCAAACTCCACTTTGATGACAGTATACTTGATGGCACGTATGCATTCTGTGCTGTCATTGTCCATTCTCGTCTAGTTTCCTAAATGGCGCCGTCCCATACATATGTGTGCAATATGACGGTTGGGTGAATAGACACCAGATGGCTTTGGAAGTAGCGCTGCTCGGGGCTGTTCAGGCTGTCACGGTGGATGGACGTGTTTTTCGAGCGCTCCGGATCGACTGCGCAGATAAGTGTTTTTGCATGTTTTGAGCTTGTCTTTATAATTATAAGGCAGTGGTTGAAATTTTCGTAGCACTAATTTTATGGTACGGCTTTTTCGGGAGCCAGTCACCAGGTATTTATTAGTGCGGGTGTGTGTGTTTGAAATTTTTTTGTTGTTTTTTTTCTTTTGCCACCCCGTGGGGAAGGTGCGCATACATTGAACACGCAAATTTTTGTAGTAGAGCTTAGACTTTCTTTTTTTCGTAGTGCACGGCTCGAGTTTAGTAATTATCGAGTATAGGGACAATTGGTGTCAGAAAGACATGGTTAAAAAGACTGTAAAGTGTTCAGGATGTGGAGTGGGTTTGAAAGTGGACTCAAGCGTAGAAGCGGATGGAGAAGAGGCTGACGCGAAGTGTAGGCCAATGGGAGGTCGAGGAAAAAATGGAGGAAATGATGGTTGCCCAAAGTGAACTGCTAGTGAGAATCGATGAGCTCGAGACTGCGTTGGCGACAGCGCAAGAGGAAAACGAGGGCAATGGGAGAAAGACTGTAGTCCACCGAGGAAGCACTAGCGAAGCTGAACAAAGAAGTGGCCTACGGAGAGAACACGTAGAGAACCGGCAACCAGAACGATGGAAAAGGAAAGAACAAGCAAGTTTGGAAAAAAAGGTTTAGCCGGCTCAACTGTCGCAAGGCCAGCTTCAGCGAGGTAGTGGTGGGGCTGGGAGGGGACAAAGCAGCCGGCGTCACAGGTGCAAGTAGCCCCCAGGTGCAGGACGCTCCAGCTGAAAAGTCACAGCATGTGATAATCGCCGGGGACTCAAATTTAAATTGATGCACAGAAGCCATCAAAGAGAGCGTAAGAGGTGACAAGAGGGTTGCAGTAGGGGCGTTCCCAGGACGCAAGCTTGAAGCAGTCATGAGGCAAGCGAGCGCAAAACTCAAAACCACAGCTGATAGACGAAACCTCGTGATAATTTCAGGTGGTTTAAACGATGTCTTAAAGGAAGATACAGCAGGACTAGCAGCCACACTGGCGAAAGGTGTCGATGACATGCGCGCCACTTCTCCTAAGGTACAGGTAGTGATATGCACGATACCGGAGGTACCGGTGCGTGATAGCAACCTGCAAAGAGCGGTTCTCAACGCAAACCAAGAGATATGGCGGATGAGTCGAGATGAAAGGTTTTGAGGTGGTGGAAATAAACAGAGAGGTGCATAGGTGGGTGGTTTTCAACGAGACAGAATTCACTTCGGTGGGCGACTAGGTCATGAGGTGGGTTGGCGACTTGCAGGACGCGCAGTAGCTTTTTTGGGGGGCAAGCGAGCCCTACGGGGTGCAGGATAGCTAGTAACGAGGAAAACAACCAGGGAGACTCTTCGACAGGTGTTATGGACAGATACGATTCCAAAGTGGCACCAATGCCTAAGATAGGTAGAGTCCGGGGCATAAATAGACGTCGCCACGAGCGCCGAGCCCATTCATGACATAGGGTATATTAACCTGCAGGGTGGTAGGAACAGGCTGAAGTGGGAAGAGATTGAAGAATAGCTAAGGGAAGAGAGGCGATGGTATACGGTTTTGAAGAAACACATCTCAGGGACATGGAACAACCTCCGAACAATCCGGACTACGCGTGGGAATATTGTAACATAACAGAAGGCAGCAGAAAGGGGGGTGGTATTGGGGCATTCATTCATAAAGTACAGACTGGCAAAGGGCCAAGCAGGAGTGCAAGGAACATTTATGGCTAAAAGGGAAAGTGGAGGTCAAATGACACTCCTGGTTTCGTGTACTTGTGGACGGGAGCAAAGACCAGAGAGGAAAACCAGGCAATGGTAGAGTTTAGGTATATCAAAGGAAATTCAGGAGTTAGGAAGAGAGTGCGAGATAAATATACTAGGAGACATGAATGCGCACATAGAAAATATAGATGGGTATACCAACCCGACAGGCAAATGATCATGGATATGTGTGAAAGGCTTGATTTGATCATTTGCAACAGTACCGAGAAGTGTGAAGGGCAATAACATGGGAGGTAGGAAGGCTGCAGTCGACGATAGATTATGCACTGATGTCACATAGGATGTATGATAAGCTCAGGGGAATGCACATAGATGAAGGTGGCTCCAGAAGTCCGTGTAGTGATCACAAACGTATCAAGCTAAGTTTGGAAGAGCAGTGAAAGTGGGAAGGAGACAGGATGAGCAACTGCAGGAAATTTTATTCAGAAAGTCAAATTGAAATAGCCACTAAACAAATTGAGAAAGTAATCACGGAGGATAATAAGACAGTGTGGACATACACGAATCTAATTAGACTCTTTGAGTAGAGCTTGCTAAGACGCGTGACAAGTCACCCCGGAAAAAAAGACATAAACCCAAGAGTTGGTGGGATCAGTAAGTTACGAGCACCATAGCAAAACGTCAGGAAGTCTCTACGGAACACAGACATGCTAAGCACGGGGTGAACCGATAGATGATGTTGAAAGAAAATGGGAAAATCTTTCTAAGCTGTAGAAGGGAATCATCCCTTCTGATCAATGAAAATATTGGAAGAAAGGGATCTCAGTGGCTGGCAGGAGTATCATAAAAAAAACAGAAAAGGCAGCTGCGAAATTTTAGAACCATCTAAACTCCCTAAGAAACGAGACGAGCCTAGAGCAGAGACTTATTACTACAGCTCAATTTGTTAGGCTAGAAAGGGGACGAAGCTATTGAATATATAAGAACAAGGGTGGACAGAAAATTTCAACAAAGAAGTGTTTTATGCACCACAATAGACAAGGATGAATCTAGTGGTGCAATGGCTCCATTTTCACACCAGAGTGGGAAAGGGTTTGAGAAGAGGGTTCCTAGTAGAACATCAACAGGCCCAGATGGCAATCCAATTATGCTGATAAAGACATTATTTCGAAGTATAGGGTGGCTTTGAGAGAGGCAGTGAGCAAAATAATAATCAATGGTGAAGTCCACGAGTGAATGGAACTTAGCAGGATTGAGCAATGATCTATAAAGGACAAGGGGGAGAAGCTGACATATACACAACTACCATTCTATAACAGTGACATCATGGTCTACAGGCTGGCGATGCAGATTATAAAGGAAAGACTGCAGGCCTGGATAGAAGATGAGGGGGTGCTGGGGGAACTGTACAGAATGGGTTTCGGAAACACAGGAGGTGGAAGACAATCTGTTCTCCACTGACGCAGTGCATCGAATAGCAGAAAAGGAACACAGGCCCTGTGTGCTAGCATTCTTGGATATCAAGGGAGGCGTACGATTAGCGTGGTTCCAAGGGAATTGTGGGGGAACACTGGCCACACTAGGCGTGGAACCTGTAGCTACCTAATCTTTTTCAAGGGTTATCTATAAAGGTAACAAGGTAGTAGATACAGTGGGAAAAAAACAGGTATCCAAGCCTGCAGAGGTAAACGGGGGCTTAGGCAGGGGTGCCCCCTGTCACCCTTATTATTCATGATGTACCTACAAGGATTAGAGGCAAAATTAGAGGGAAGCGGGCTGGGCTTCAACCTCTCTTTAGTCAAACAAGGAAAACTTATTGATCAGGCACTACCAGCTATAATGTACGCAGATGATATAGTGCTAATGGCCAACAACAAGAAAGATTCGCAAAGATTGATGGACATCTGCGGTAATGAGAGAGATAGGTTAGATTTTAGATTCAGTGAGGAAAAATCAGCATTCATGATTTTCATGACAATGAAGGTAGTGAGCTTAGAATACAGGACGTCACGCTAGAGATAACAGATGAATACGAATATCTGGGCGTATGGATAAGCAATGGGACCGAGTACCTGAGGGATCACGAAATATACGTGACGACTAAAGGTAACAGGAATGCAGCAGTGATGAAAAATAGGGCACTGTGGAATTACAATAGGCATGATTTTGTGAGAGGAATATGGAAAGGGGTCATGGTTCCTGCGCTGACGTTCGGCAATGCGGTCTTGTGCATGAGATCAGAAGCTCAAGCAAATTAGAAATTAAGCAACGTGGAATAGGTAGGCTTGCTTTAGGAGCTCACGGGAATACACCAAATCAGGGAGTACAAGGTGATATAGGATGGACATCATTTGAGGGCAGGAAGCTAGCAGCAAGATAAATTTTGAGAAGCGATTCAGAGAAATGAAGGAGGAGCGTCGGGCTAGGAAGGTTTTCAGCTACTTGTATATGAAAAATGTCGATACCAAATGGAGGAATGAACCAGGAAGTTACTGGTAAATACTTAGAAAACAGCAGTGGCCAAACCAAAAAGAACTATCGGTTAAAAAGAAAGTGAAGGACACGGAGACTGACATGTGGAAAATGGGCATGATTAAGAATTCCGCACTTCCGACACACGCGTCCACTCGCAAGCAACATATCCGGATTCTTCCCTGCGATCACTTTCGCTCCAACGAGTGCCGCCACACGTCCAGCGAATTCTTCAGGTTCAGGACAGGCTACCTCTCAACGAACTTGCAGAGATTGCTGTTCGCGTCATCGATGCCTCTTTGCCGCTTTCGTCCCCCACCACCCAGGCTGTCAACGCACCGATGAACACCACAGAGCTTGCGCGTCATATCGACGAGATTGATTGATGGCTGACCTCCAGTCAGCAACACCTGGGCGAACGTCTTTCAATGCAAAAGCAATAGCCATAACAACACCTCATCGCTGCAACCTGACCTCAATGGTCCGCGCTACTATCACTGGCGGTTCGGTGACAAACGCAATTTGGGTGATTAGGGCAATGTAGATTGCCCTAATCTATGGGACATATAGGAAACAAGAATTACTGTTCGTACAGACAGCCGCAAGCTGCCAACCTAAGCCCGTCGCATAATCGTCCCCGTCCAAATCACGAAGCGGCATTACCTGGCCGACAATGCTTCTGAAATTTGCTGCTATCCGTGATCCAACCTTCCGGGTCATCGCCTACCGGCATCTTTCGAGTTCAGCGCAGCAAACCGGCCCGCAATCAAGACATATGGCTTGTTGCACCTGCACATCCACCTTAAGAACCTACTCCGCGACCTTCACTGGAACTTTGTCATCGCCGACGTCGCCGACGTCGCCGAGCCAATCATCGGCTACAAGCTCATTGGATACAACCTCATTCCGGACTGCTGAAAGGACTGGCTCATCGACGCGACAATGAGACGTTCCACACCAGGCCAGAGAACAGCCGCTGGCCTGGCGTGGAACATTAAGTGGGAAAAGCAACGTAGTCACCGTTTCGCTCTCACGTCTAGCCATCATCAGCTCGGTGCAGATAACAGTTGACGTCCTTGCCGAGGCTCAGGCCACGCACGCTGCACAGCAGCAACTTCTCAAGGGCACGCCCTCACTACACCTAGAAAAAGTCCTCATTCCAGGGTCGGCAAAAATGATCTGCTTCAACATTTCGACAGGACAAAGCAGGCACTATGTGCCCCTGTCTCATCGCCGTGGTCTTTTCAATCAGCTCCACAACCGCAGCCAATACGGTACACGTAGCTCTACATGCCTCGCAGCTTACCGCCACGTCGGGCCCTCCAGGCAGCGTTATTGTCGCAAGTAGGCGCACTCATGCATTTACTGCCAACGCTAAAGTGAACAAGGACGTTACGTCCCTACTTAAAAAGCTCCCTCAGACCTCAGGTTGGTGCGAGCACGTCCACCTCGACATAATTGGGCTGTTTCCTCTGGCTGCACCCTTCCGCTACTTTCTTACTGCCATCGACAGGTACACTGGATGACCCGACCCATGGTTCCTCGACAGAATCACTGCACAAGACATCACTTCAGCCGACCAAGGACGGCAGCTTGAGTCGAACTTCTTCAGGTTCCTCGCACTGACTATCAGTTTTGAACTCTTGAGGACCACAAGTTAACACCCCTGCGCCAATAGAATGATCGAGCGTGTCCAGCGACAGTTCAAGGCAGCCATCATGTGCCACCGAGACACGACCTGGCTTGAGGCCATCTCAGCTGCCATGCTCAGTCTTCGGGCCACCTTCAAGCTAGACACACCAGCAGAATTCATATACGGGGAACCACTTCATGTTCCAGGTGAACTGGTCACCGCACTACTTACCAGCACTATGCCGTCACACCCTGCAGACTTCGTCACCCGGCTCTGGTGCTTCATCGTCACCTGCAGCTCACCACTGCAAGCTTACGCCTTTCGTGTTCAAGAAGCTAGCATCGTTGCGCACGCTTATCTCTGCGATGACACCAATCACCGGCCTTTCCCGGCCCTCTACAGTGGACGCTGCCTTGTTTATTTTGCGCGTGAATAGCAATGACGTCCGCTTCACGCTTGACCGACCGAAGCCCGCATAGACCACTGCGAATGAAACGGGCAGCGCCACTCTTCCACTAGCGTCTTTCTACAGCCACCGACGTCGTAGCCTCCTGTTTTCATGGCACGCTCTGCATGTTTGGTACGCCTCCCAAATTTCTCTGAACTCTCAGGGCTCTACAGTATGCGGGGGCTGATATGGCGATCATTGCGTACATACCTGCGCAGCTTCCGTCTCGTCACTGGATAGCCCTGCGTGGAACGCTTGCTTGGTGCAATACGCTTTGACACCAAAGTTTCACCGGAGGCTCGCGACAACACTGTTTTTATAAAACCTATGCTGTCAAGCCTGGTTTATTGATTGTTTCACTATCCGTTTGATCGCAGCATCGGCATGCTCGCCTCATTGTCGCTAGTACTACACTAAGAAGTTATGTTGCCATTTCGTGATTCCTTCTACGCCGACCCGGCACCCCACGCTTTCATTCTACGGAATATTGAACGTACGTGCTGTTTGTGCGCTTGCCAGATCCTGCTTGCTGGCCTACGGAAGACGAGGAGCGCCCAGTGCGGAAGGCCGCTGCTGCTCGTGCTGATCGGCAGGATGGCGATGTCTTGACAGATGGATGCATGAATGAATGCGAGGACAGACGCACGAATCGATGCACGGATGAACGAACGCATCACAATGCGTTTACGTCTCTGCAATGGGTAGAGCGGGGCCAAGCAGTTCAAATCACAGCTGCGCATAAATGTCACGTTGTCCTTCCCCACCTCCTGCACAGGTGCGCGCTGACAGCTGACGCCACCCTCTTTATGACTTGCAGCACACTCGCTAGAGTGCCCACAGCTGCCAGCCCCTGACACCCGCTTGCAACATACTTCTCACTCGCTTCATTCTCTCCATCGTATGCTACGTTCACCGCACTTCGAATGGAAACACTCTTTTCACTCGTTAATCTGTGAGGAAACTTACACAAAACCGACCCACTCTCGTGTCTGCGTTTCAAGCAATTGTTTACTCGGGTAAACGCTACCCAGAGTTTTGATTCATACCCTTGAAAGCACTCGCATCGGCATCTGTTTCGCCCGAGTTGACACCGTGTTCACAGCTGGTGCTTCACATTCGGTCTTGTTTGCTTTCGTAGAGATGATCATATTTTCGTTTGGAGTTTAGCAGAGCATCTACAAGGGCCACCAGTGGTGCACAAGGGGGTATAAACTGTCGCTAGAAATTGACAAATCAGATATCTTGGCGAATCTTGGTCATCGAAGAAGACGACGAAGTTGAGAGTGCAGCTAGCCCTACCTCCGATTTTCTATTTTTCATTGTTTTGTGTTATCTTCCGTCGTTCTCGCGAAGACGTCTGCGGCATCAAAAAGATTTTACCGTTCCCGGGCCCATTCCAAGAAGAAGCGACCGGAAGAAGGGTCCATCTCCGGGACTTCGGCCATGACCCAGCCATGCAAGCGACCAGGACAGACACCTGATCCATCCCACATGCCATCGAAACGACAAGACCAACTAGCGGGCGAACGTAACTATGGCGACACCAATGAACCTACAGCCGATGATGGCGCATCTACAATAGTGGGAATCGACGAGAGAGTAGACAATTGGTCGGACATAGAGGACGACAACTTCAAAATGGTAAGCCACCGCAAAAGCAGAACTGTGGGTATTCCGGTGATTATATCACCTGTAGAGAGCGAAAAATACTTAAGACAGATGAACCCTATTGCTTTACATACTGCGGTGACATCAGTCATTGACGCTGAGCCAGTTCGGAGTTATTTCACTGCTCAAGGTTCGCTACTACTTGACGTGGCCACTGAAGATCAAGTAAACACGCTTTTCAGGTGTGGCAAGCTGTGTGGTGTAGAAGTTAGTGTTCGTAGTCCTAATGCCTACCTGCGAAACACCTGCTTGATCAGAGGTGTTTCAAAGTGGAACACAGAAGCGGGTCTTCTTGGATATACTGTTACGGGAGAATAACTTTACTTTATAAAACGAGGAATACACTCGGTGGTGGACAAGATGGCGCCCAGTTGGCTCACAGATCTGACAACATCGTCCTCCTCTTTGTCTTCTTCGTCGTTCTCATCCTACCGTTACATGATTTCCCCGGCGGCTGGAGCACCGACCCGGTGCTAATCAGGAGGCACTGGAGTAATACGGTTTGAGTCGCGTAACATGCACTACGTCAGTGTGAGGGTGAAGGATGGCGGGGTCCGTAGGGGTGATTTCGTATGTGACGTCAGTTACTTGGCGTAAGATACGGTAGGGACCTGAATAGCGTGGGAGTAACTTCTCCGAAAGTCCAACGCGGCGCGAGGGGAACCATAACAGAACGAGATCTCCGGGTGTGAAGTGGACGTCACGATGGCGGGCGTCGTATACGCTCTTCTGATTGTCCTGGGAGTCCAGTAAGCGTCGTCGAGCAACTTGGCGTGCCGCTTGGGCCTTCATTATTGCATCACGAGCGTACTGAGACTTGTCATTTAGTCCGGCCGGCAGGAGGGTGTCGAAAGGTAGCGCAGGGTCACGGCCGAACAACAGAAAAAAAGGAGAGAACCCAGCGGTGTCGTGTCTGGAAGAATTGTACGCGAATGTTACAAACGGTAACGTAGTGTCCCAGTCGCGGTGATCGGCGGAGACATACATGGAGAGCATGTCGGTGAGAGTGCGATTGAGGCGCTCCGTTAGACCATTTGTTTGTGGATGGTAAGCAGTCGAGAGCTTGTGTTTAGTGGCGCAGGAGCGGAGGAGGTCATCAACCACTTTGGAAAGGAAGTAGCTGCCTCGGTCGGTAAGGAGTTGTCGAGGGGCGCCATGATGTAAGATGACGTCCTCCAAAAGGAAATCGGCCACGTCAGTTGCACAGCTGGTTGGAAGGGCCCGTGTGATCGCGTATCGGGTAGCATAATCGGTTGCTACTGCAATCCACCGATTACCCGCAGCTGACGTAGGAAAAGGGCCAAGCAGGTCCACGCCAACACGGTAGAATGGGTCTTGTGGGATGTGCAGTGGCTGAAGACGTCCGGCCGGAGGGGCATTTGGTTTTTTCCGTCGTTGACAAGGGTCGCAGGCTGCAATATAACGGCAGACGTCGCGGTACATGCCAGGCCAGAAGAAGCGCCGGCGAACTCTGTCGTAGGTCCGTGACACGCCGAGGTGACCCGCTGTAGGTGCATCATGAAGTTGGGCGAGAACAGTGTGACGCAATTGAATGGGAACGACGAGTAGTCTTTCGGGGCCGTCAGGACGCATATTGCAACGGTACAATACACCATCATGTATTTCAAACATTCGAAGGGAAGGGTCGGGCCTCACCGATGTGAGCCTTCGGATAATACCGTCCAAGAAAGTATCTCGTCGCTGCTCGATTCCAATGTCATGAAACGCGGATAGAGAGAAAACGTCGATAGGAAGGGTGGTTTTAGAGGAGTCGCCGTCTGGAGGGTCGACAGGATACCGGGACAAGCAGTCCGCATCTTGATGCAGGCGGCCGGTTTTATACAGGACTGAGTAATCAAATTCTTGAAGGCGCAGCGCCCAACGGCCAAGACGGCCTAAAGGGTCTTTAAGGGACGAAAGCCAGCACAAGGCGTGGTGATCTGTGATTACTGTGAATGGCCGGCCGTACAAATAGGGACGAAATTTACCGACTGCCCAAACAAGTGCCAAACATTCCCGTTCGGTTATTGAATATTTTCTTTCAGCAGGCGAAAGAAGGCGGCTGGCATAAGCAACAACACGGTCTCGTCCTTGTTGTTTCTGGGCGAGGACTGCACCGATGCCATAGCCACTTGCGTCTGTACGAACTTCTGTTGGAGATGAAATATCAAAGTGGGCGAGGATAGGCGGAGACGTAAGCAGACACACTAGATTTTGAAACGCATCTGCTTGCTCAGGGCCCCAGATGAAGCCAGCGTCTTTTTTGAGAAGTTGAGTGAGAGGGCGTGCTACGTCGGCGAAGTTTTTAACAAAGCGGCGGAAGTAAGAACAGAGGCCAACGAAACTGCGAACGTCTTTGGTACAGGTTGGTACAGGGAAATCTCTTACTGCGCGTATTTTATCTTGATCAGGGCGAACCCCCACGGAATCAACGAGGTGTCCGAGGACAGAAATTTCACGACGGCCGAAGTGGCACTTTGCCGAATTGAGTTGCAGGCCCGCCTTACGAAAGACAGATAAGATTTTCGATAGCCTTTCAAGGTGCGTCGCAAAAGAAGGCGAAAAAAAAACGATAACGTCGTCCAGGTAGCACAGGCAGATGGACCACTTGAAGCCGTGCAACAGAGCGTCCATCATACGTTCGAATGTGGCGGGCGCATTACATAAACCGAATGGCATCACTTTAAACTCGTAAAGGCCGTCGGGAGTGATAAACGCCGTCTTCTCACGGTCCATGTCATCAACGGCAATCTGCCAGTACCCAGAGCGGAGGTCAATGGAGGAAAAATATTTTGCGCCGTGAAGGCAATCCAGGGCATCGTCTATGCGTGGTAAAGGGTAGACGTCCTTCTTCGTTATTTTGTTTAAATGGCGATAATCGACGCAAAATCTCCAGCTGTTGTCCTTCTTCTTTACAAGTACAACAGGGGACGCCCAGGGACTGCATGAAGGCTCGATGATATTCCGAGAAAGCATTTTGTCGACCTCCTGTTGGATGATGCGCCGCTCTGCATGGGAAACACGGTAGGGTCTCCGATGGATTGGACTCGTATCGCCTGTATCAATCCGGTGCTTAACAACGGACGTCTGGCCGAGTGGGCGGTCGCCAAGGTCGAAGATGTCCCAAAAAGATGCAAGCAGGGAACGCAGGTCGTTAGCTTGTTCTTTCGGCAAGTCGGGGGCAATCATCTTGGTTAACACACTTTGGTCTGATGGAGGAGTAGACGAAGTTTTTTCGGCACTCGGGATGCTGTCATAACTTAGAGTGCAAATATGGCACTCTGCCGCCGGCACGATCTCGGCTAGAGATATACCACGAGGGAGGACTTGTGTACATAGTGAAAAATTCACTAAGGGTAGGCAGGATGCATTGGCCGTAATAGTGATGACGGTGTGAGGAAACGCAACGTTGTGCGAAAGCAGGACGTCAACATTGGGGGACACAATATAAACACCGTCTGGGACAGGTGGAACAGGGGAGACGCCTATGTAAGCTACTGTTCGTTGAGGGAGACGCAGGTGTTCTGTAGAACAAAGCCGACTTGGAGGGCAACTTGGAGGATCAACAACATTAGGTAGAGCGAGTTGCACTATACCGGCAGAGCAGTCTATCAAGGCCGAATGTTCAGACAAAAAGTCTTGGCCCAAAATTATGTCATTATGGCAGTGTTCTAAAACATAAAACAGAACTGATGTGTGGTGTCCGGCGACGCTGACGCGAGCTGAGCACACACCAATTACGGCGACTTTTCCACCATCGGCCGTTCGGACCACAGGAGTTGGGCCAGGAGTAAGGACTTTCTTCAGCCGTGCTCTAAGGTCAGCGTTCATGATAGACACGTGTGCGCCAGTGTCAATGAGGGCTGTAGTAGGTACACCGTCGACGTCAACATTGATAAGGTTCTGATGTGCGGGCAAGGTCAGTAGAGGATTTTGGGATCGGGTCGGTATTGCAGCATCACCTCCAAGAGCTGCTCCCGTCAGTTTTCCGGAGGTGAACGCCGGAACGAGCTTGGGGACGGCGATCGGCGAGATGGGGGCGAGCGGGAGAAACGGCGTTGTGGCGAAGGGGAGCGGCTGGATCGGGGGCGCGAGGAATTCTCAGGCGTTAGCGGCTCTGTTTTCGGTGATGAGCGTGAATTCCAGACAGGTGGGCGATGGGGCGGAGGGTGAGGCCACGGAGCAGAGCTGGACCAAGCACGGCAGTGACGCGAAATGTGGCCTATACGACCGCAATTGAAGCATATCGGCCGGTCGTCTGGGGTGCGCCATACCGCCGGGTCGCGATAATGTGGGCTGGCAGAAAAACGTCGGTTGGGCGGGACAGTCACGGGTGGATTTGGTGTGGCGTAGTCTGGACGATGAATGGAGCAGACGTTTAAGCCGGCGTTGGCCAGTTCTTGCCTCACGACGGTCTGTATGAGAGAGACGGTGGCGTGATAGCTTTCGGAGTTGGGGGAGGCTGACACGAGTGGAGCTGCGGCTTCTATTTCCCGACGGACAATACGGACAACGTCACCGGGACTTTCCGTAGAAGGCAGGCGAGGGTCTTCGCATGTGGACGTTGCAGCCGTGTTTGGAAGCCGGGCAAACTGGTGGAGAACACGGCGGCTCTTCGCTTCTTCAAAGCGCCGGCATTCAGAAATAATGTCGTGAACCGTAGATGAATTCTTGAACACAAGAAGGTGAAAGGCGTCATCTGCTATGCCCTTAATAATATGGCCAACCTTATCGGCTTCGGACATCTGCGAGTCTACCTTGCGGCACAAAGCGAGCACGTCCTGAATGTACGTGAGGTATGATTCGGTGCACGTCTGAACTCGACGTGCGAGCTCGTTTTGGGCGGCGCGTTGACTTGCCACAGGCCTGCCAAATAGCTCCCGGAGCTTTTGCTTGCATAACTCCCAGCTAGTCAGTTCTTCCTCGTGCGTCTCGTACCAGACCTTTGCGGTACCTCTGAGATAAAAAATCACGTTGGCCAGCATGAGCGTTGGATCCCATCGCATACGTACACCCACTCGTTCGTATGACTTCAGCCAGGCTTCTACGTCAATGCCATCAGTGCCAGAAAAGGTACCTGGATCTCTCGGGGGCTCCAAGATGAGGGTTGACGGTCCAGTTGGAGAAAGCACGGACGTAGTTGGAGAAGGCACGGTAGACGGGGAAGGGTCGGCATTGTTGACTGCAGTCGCCATGGGGGAGACCACTAGGCGCCCGCTACGAAGCTCCGTTTTGCGTGAAGTGAGTACCCCGCACCTCCCACCAATGATGTTACGGGAGAATAACTTTACTTTATAAAACGAGGAATACACTCGGTGGTGGACAAGATGGCGCCCAGTTGGCTCACAGATCTGACAACATCGTCCTCCTCTTTGTCTTCTTCGTCGTTCTCATCCTACCGTTACAATACGAAACCTCAAGGCGTAATTCACGTCAGGAGGATTGTTAGAAGAGAAGTTTCTTCTACGAATGAGTGAAAGCTAGACCCACGGACGTGGTGGTACTTGCGGTTACTCCAAAAACCGAGTGACCTCTGACTATTAACCTTGGCTTCACTCGACATGAAACCACTGAATACATGAAGCCATCACCGAGATGCTTTAAATGCCAACGTTTTGGTCACGTGGTCAAATTCTGCAAAGGAGAGCTGCGATGCAAATGGTGTGAGGGTCCGCATGACTTCAAAACTTGCAAGGCAGATTTCAAATGCGCAAACTGCAATAGTGACCATCCCGCCTGTTATAGTGGGCGCTCATTCCGAATGAGTGCGCTGCATAGACCAAAATCCTTTCTTACAGTGCCCAAACCGACTAAAGCAACCACTGCCCGGTCAGTTGCTCAATCACCTGATGATTTTTCACCATTAACGAAAGAACAAATATCAACTAGTACAAAGAATGTACGTGAGGTGCAATCAGAAGAATGCTCCCCGAAAACACCGGGCAATGCGAGTCAAGCAAAACAAGGAGCCATGCCAACTGAGTCTACTCAGAACATTCCTACAGAAGCTACCTATGCCAGAGTACTGAGACAAGAGTTTGAGCAGAAGACAAAGAGACACGAGGAAAATATACACGACACTGAGGAGATTGTTCGTGTTCTGTTTGCCGCTGTACGTTTTCACCTAGTGACAATGCCACCAGGTACTGCGAAGACCATGCCGCAGGCCGTACTGACTCTAGTATCAGTGCTGCTTAGTTTTTTCGGGCACAACCAGCAGTAGGATGCCGAAGGCCAAGCGTCAGTGTACGTTAAGTTGCCGAAAAGTGCCTTTGATGATGCAGTGGAATTGTGCCGGTATTGTTTCTCGCATGAACTAACTACGCCTGTTTTTGAGAGAATATCAAATACCGATCTTGGCTCTGTCGTAGGCCTGATTACCGAGACAAAGATCACTCACTGGATACGTCACTCACAAGAACTCCACCATAACGACTTTCCCAAATGGAAGCACCGCTATGTATAAACGGAGTGAGATACCACACGTAACACTCAATGTAGCGGACTTGTGCACAGATGTTATAGAAGTTTGTGCGATCAGGGCACAGATAGGAAACCGCACAGTCAGCATTGCATCAGTGTATGCGTTTCCTCACAAGAAAATTTCCATTGAAAAGTTTTTGGAAGACCTGTGTCATCGTTGCCCAGCTGCGTGCTTCATTTGCGGTGATTTCAATGCGCATCACACGTCATGGGGGACAAGAGTTCGGATGCACGTGGACATTGTCTGGGAAAGGCTATTGATAAGCTAGACTTATGCATTGAGAATGAGGGCAATGTAACATTTTTTAGGCCCCCCGCTTGTACAAGTATTATTGACTTGATGTTGCATTCAAGTGACGTTCAACTCACGTGTTGCACAGCTCCGGATAGAATGGGCAGTGATCATTGCCCTATATTGATCAATGTTGCTGGCTACCAATTGACGGTAGCTAAATCCTGCACAGTAACTGATTGGGACCGCTACCGAGAGCACCTGTATCACCGCTCAGGAAATATGTTTCATAATATGCTGGCGAGCAAAGCTGCAACCACTGTACTTAAGCTACGTGCACATTTTCCAGGGCCGGACCTAAAGCTCCGTAATTTGTGTGCGGCTAGAAAAAGGGCAGAGAAAAGGCTTATGCGAAGAGGTTGTGTACCTGCTAGCAAAGCTCAGTTCAACAGACTTAATGCAGCAATACGGCGATACAGCAACAAACTTCGGAGGAAGCAATGGGAAACGTTTTGTGAGAGTATAAGTGTATTTACTCCACCGTCAAGGATATGGCGAGTAGTAAATAGGGTCGGAAGCACGCCCGAGCCTTTGAGACCATTTATTGCCCTCGCGTTATTCAAGAATACATATATGCCGTCTGTAGCCGAAGAGTTTGCTGACGTGTATGTAATTAGAAGAGAAAATGAACCACCTTACCCACTTCTGCCTCCTTCTGTATCTGCCATCGACGCACCTTTTACGCTACAGGAACTTACGTCAGCCATAAGTTGTTTCCGTCGGCGCTGTGCTCCTGGACCTGATGGAATTTCAAACCAAATGATCTCAAATCTGCCTGCAGAAGTGAAGATCAGGCTTCTGGCGCATTTCAATTATATTTGGGAGTCGGGAAACATTCCTCAAGCCTGAAATATAGCCTGGGTCGTGCCAGTGCTGAAGCAAGGTAAAGACAGAACAGAACTGGCCTCACACAGACCTAACGTCGTGCGTAGCGAAGCTGATCGAGAAGCTGGCCTGTGTTCGGCTGACATGGTGGATGGAGAATCACAAGACCCTTCCAGCATCTATGCCTGGGTTTCGGCAACGGTTGAGGGCACAGGACAACATCTTGGACGTGGTGAGTCCCATAGAACACCAAAGAGCATACGGCTTTTCAACTCGTTTCAAAAGCATACGACTACGTGTTCCAAGGTGCGATAATTTGCGGTCTTGCATCTATGGGAATAACGGGGCACCCTTTACGCTTTGTTCAGACGTTTCTTAGTGATCGCTCGATGCAGGTGAAGTTAGGGACAGTGCTCAGTAGCTCAAGGAAAATCACCAGAGGAGTGGCACAGGGCAGTGTCCTGTCTCCGATGTTGTTCAATGTGGCCATGGCTGGTTTACCTAATGCTCTCAAGACTGTGGGCAAGACCGTACAAATATTAATTTATGCCGACGACATATGCATCTGGCTTTCTGGATATCAGCATAAGCGATTGGAAACGATTGGCCGAAGAGTTCTACACTCCGCACAATCCTATCTTGAATCTATTGGACTAACAATATCAGCTGAAAAGTCTCAATTCATGCTATTCCCAGGTATGCGAAGACGAGAAACAAGGATGAAAATATTCCTTCCAGGGGCATCAATTAAGCAAGTTAAGTCCATGAAGTTCCTTGGAGTCACACTAGACAGCAGAATGCATTGGCGACGAGCAGTAGACAAGATGATGTCAGTGCTGACGCCCCGTGTAAACATTCTTCAAAGGATGGCAGGAAGAAGTTGTGGGAGTCACCCAACATCAATAATAAAATGACAAGAGGCAGTAATTGTCAACCGTGTGCTTTTCCAATCGCCTCTAATCTCTCCGAGTGAGTCACAGTACGAACGGCTGGAAAAACTTCATCGTAAAGGCCTCAGAGTTGCTTTGGGAGTGCCAAAGTTTGCAGCGAGAATAAAGGTGCTTCTTGAAGCTCGTCTTCCGCCGTTACGTCTTCTCGCCTCTCAACGACTGCTGACACAGCTTTGCCAACTTGGCGAATCGAGCCCAGGAGGAGCACTACTCAGTCGCCTTCGGCGACGTACGGAATCCCGAGCTTTCGTGGCCTTGAATACCCTTCGCCATCTTATCATCGATTTCCCCAAACAAAGACAACTTTAACAAGACCCACTTTGGTCACATGAGGGTGTCGACTGCCAGGTGACGATTCCACGGATGGCGTTCCACACCCACAGCAGAATTACTTTCCTTGGTACTTGAATACATTGAAGAAAAGTACGCCGAAAATTTCAAAGTTTTCACCGATGGATCATTCGACATAGTGCGCGGAGCAAGCGCTGCAGCGTTTGTGATCCCATCTTTAAAGGTTTCCTGGGCAGCGAGACTCGAGTGCGTTGTTTCATCGACAGCATGTTAAAGCGTGGCAATTCAGGCAGCCCTGAAAAAACTGAAGTTTTGTAGGCAGCAACAAGTCGTGCTGTTCTCGGACAGTAAGCCCGCTTTGCAGCGGCTAAAACATGGTTTGATTTTGGATCGATGCGCTCAAAGATTACTGCGAATCTTTAAAGACCTGCATGGCATGGGTATAAACATTATGTTTCAATGGATTCCATCACATGTGGGTATAGCGGGTAATGAGGCGGCTGACAGACTTGCCCGGAGTGCTCTGGAGCTTACACCAACGAAGAAGGCTCCGAAAGACAATCAGCGTATCTTACGAGAAGCTGTAAACAAGCGTTTTCACTCGTCATGGCTGACGCCTCACCAGCCATGTGTGACACAAGGGCTATCAAGGGAAGAGGCCTGCTTTCTTCATCGCATTCGAACGGGATCAGCGCATGGCTTCGCAAGGTCAGACTGTCCGCGACGCCCTTGTGGCCGAAGTGCAAGGAAAACGGTGATATAGAACACTATTTGCTTAAATGTTGTGCGCTTAAGAAGGAACAGCAAGGTTTATTTGAGGAACTGCAACAGTTAGGTTCATCATGCGACAGCGTGACTGATATTGTGTTTCCGCGTGGTTCCTCAATCTTTAGGAAACAAGTGTCGTGACTTCTCTTAAAATTTTCGATTGCTACAGACCTCGCATGTGACTGGTGATAAGTGGCAATTATGTTTGGTGTATAGTTCAGCGAGATAGAGTACCGGCAAAGTACTGCACGCTTAATAGCACAAAGGCCGCTGTCTTATGCAGGCTTACATCGCGCTATGAATGGAATAGAATAAAAAAACTTTATTTCAGTCCTGCAGGACGCGCTTAGCGCGTAGCGGGCGTCTCCCACGTAGGGACCGACAGGGAGCACCTGGCGGCCGCTTCGTGGGCCTGCTGGACGGCCCATTGCTGGTCGGCGAGAAATAAGCTCCTGAGAAATCTCTCCCACTTGCTTGAGGCATAGTCGGGAGGAGTTGTTCTACACTCCCAGAGCATGTGTGCTAGTGTCGCTGTGTGTCCACATGATGGGCATGTGTCGCTGGGGTATGCATCGGGATAATAAACGTGAAGCGTGGCAAATTTTGGTTACGTGTGTGTCTCTAATGGGCGTAGGGTTAATGCCTGCGGTCGGTTAAGTTTTGAATGTGGGGGTGGAAAAATGCGGCATTCCAGGTAAAAGTGCTTTGTAATTTCATTGTACGTAATTGGTGCATCCCGATTGGTATCTAACCCAGCAAGTTGCCCTGTGGCAGTGCGGTCGGTTAGTGCGTGCGCTGCATCATGGGCGATCTCGTTGAGGCTGGATAGGGCACCCGGCACCTGGCCGAGGTGGGCGGGGAACCAGATGACAGTATGGTGCTTCAGGGCACTCGGGTCCACATTGCGCAGGATACGTAACGCCTGGTCGGAGATGACTCCGCGTTCGAAGGCTTTGATGGCCAGCCTGGAGTCGCTGTAGATGAATTCCCGTTTGCAGTCGAGCATGGCTATAACTATAGCTACTTGCTCCGCTACTTCGGGGTTTCAGGTGAGGATTGTGGCTGAGTTAAGAGTCTGCTGCGCGGATGATAGCGCGACCGTGGCGAAGGCTTGGTTGTTGCGATAAACTGCGGCGTCCACGAACGAGACGTTGTCCGCTTCCATGTCTATACGCTTGAGAATAGCAGTCACCCGCGCAAGGCGCCTGCCTCTGTTGTATTCGGGGTGTACATTTCGTGGTATGGGAGCAATCGTGATAAGGTCGCGGATTTCACGGGGAATTAGAGTCAACTCTGCGGGGTCCCTGGCCCTCGAGGAGAAGCCAAGCTCGTGCAGAATACGGCGGCACGCTTTGGTGGTAGTGAGTCGGGTCAATTGCACGCGTTCCTGAGCTTCGGCGATCTCTTCTAGCGTGTTATGTACGCCAAGCTCGCGGAGTTTGTACGTTGGAGTGGTGATAGGGAAGCCAAGGACTCGTTTGACTACCTTACGAATAAGTGCATTGAGTTGATCGCGCTCAGCACGTAGCCATTTGTGTATAGCGGAAATGTAGGTAAAATGGCACAAAACAAACGCGTGTAAGAGACACAGCAGGTTGTCTTTTTTAAGGCCATGGTGCCTGTTGGCTGCTCTACATACGAGTCGTATAGCATTCTCAGTCTTAGTCCTGAGCTTGTGTACTGTTTGGGTGTTGGTTCCGCGGGACTCGATGATCATGCCGAGGACCTTAATGGTGTCTACCCTGGGTAAAGTACCACCATCTTTGGTGTGGAGGGTGACATTGCGTTCCGCCGGAAGTTTCCACCCTTTGGGCTTGGCACCCCGGCGTTTGGGCAAATATATCAACAGCTCCGACTTCGCAGGTGAGCACCTGAGACCGGTGTGGTCGAGGTAAGACTCGGCGGTGTCGATAGCCTCTTGCAGGGCGAACTTAATGAAGCCGCTATGAACGATTTTTATTTTAAGAGCCTGCTCGTGATTAGTTATAAAACAAACAATGAACACAGCTTCATTTAGCAAAGAGAAAACCGGGCGGGGCAATCGCCTGCAAATTATGCAAGGCTAGATTCGCCGGATACCTACAACATCCTTAACCTTAACCTTGGTTATTGAAGTCGGTCGTGGGGTGGCGGAACTGGCGGACAGATTCGCGGAAGCATGGCAGCCCGTGACTCGTCGAAGGGCGCGTTCATCGGGTCACCATTGTGGCACTTGAAGATTGCGTCCTGTATCACGTCGAGGTCGCCACTGAAGCTAGGGGCAGAGTGACTTTCTTCTCTTCTCTGCGACGATGATGCAGCTGCCACTACAAGTTCTTAAGAGGCCCCTAGAAAGCGCACGTGGTTAGGTGCTTACCGTAGTAAAGTTTGCCAAAAAGTGATGTTGACAAGAGTATTTTGAAATTGGAATCCACGTGAAAAAGCAATGCAGCACCCCCCCTTCGTTGACTAAAATGGTTGTTGCATACAGCGACGTAGCTTCGTTGTGGAATCTATGAGTCGTTTACATGTGCGCACTTAGCCAAGCTTCAGTAATATAAATGGCACAACACTATGTTGAATGAAAAGTTTTTGTGTTGCCCCATACCATCAAAGTGAAATGTGTATTGATAGAAGTTGTTGTTGGTTTATTGTACATTCTTATAGGAACGCTCCCGCAAAGCCCAGAAGCTATGCGTTCTTTTGACGTTTAGTATCTAGGTTGACACTGGTAGACCAGCACACTTTCCGCCCAATGACTAACTTCCTTGATCATGAATAAACTTGAGCAAAGTAGTTGAAGTTAAAACTTTGACACAACTTATCGTGCACCTTGCGCAAAGTTGGCATCAACATGCATATAAAAATTACTGGCACTCAACTCGCACTCATCCGTTGTGTCATCACTTCGAGAGATAAAAAGCAAAGCTGATTTTTTTTAGACTTGTATCAAGCTCTACCTGTTCTCTCAAAGACAGTGCCAGAGAGCGCTTCATAAGCGCGAAAAGTCGAGTTAGTAGCTTAAGCCGTACACGCGTGAAGCCGTCCCACTTCCCGCTTTAGTGTCGGTCGCTTAAACATCGCAATGACTTGCGGCGTGGCACCTGACGGAGAAGGTTTTTAGTCCATTCTATCGCCCTCAACAGACAGGCATAGAAGATCCATCATTAGGGCTGACGACAAGTCGTGACACGCTAAGAAGACGCGAAAGACCATGCTCGTAACTGCATCGTCACTGAGTTATATCGTCATGTGGAACTTATCATAGTGTTTCCTACGAAACAGCACACAAAGCCTGCTCTTTACCGACTGCCAACTTTTTGTTGTCAGTGCACTTTTGATTCGTCATGCAATACTTCATTTAACTGTTCAAACGCGGCGTAGAACGCGGCGGTTCAAACGCGGCGGCCTCCAACCAGGCGCACTACGATACCAAGAACCTGTGAGCGATATCATCATCATCATCAGCCTGACTACGGCCACTGCAGGACAAAGGCCTCTCCGATGTGCCGCCAGTTAACCCGGTCCCGTGCTTGCTGCTGCCAATTTATACCCGCAAACTTCTTTACTTCATCTGCCCACCTAACCTTCTGTCTCCCCCTAACCAGCTTGCCTTCTCTGGGAATCCAGTTGGTTACCCTTAACGACTAGCGGTTATCCTGTCTACGCACTACATGCCCGGCCCATGTCCATTTCCTCTTCTTGACTTCAGCTATAATGTTCTTAACCCCCGTTTGTTCCCTAATCCACTCTGCTCTCTTCTTGTCTCTTAAGGTCACACCTACCATTTTTCTTTACAGCGATATAAGGCAGGACAATTAAGCGTTGTATATGTAAGTCAGTGAGAGTAGGTGCAAGGGATGAAATGCATTGGCACTGATCTAGAAGCAACGGGATTCACACGTAATTTGCGTAAAAACCTTTCGGTTCTAGATTTCATTGTCCTATATTGGTGCGCTTTTTACGTGCGATATGTAATAGCAGTGACTGACGTCATTGAAGTCTTGGTAGACCCCGGCATAACACGCTTTCATACTTATAATGGCCTGGTTTTAGTTTTCAGTATTTTTCACCTAACATACAGAATGGAAGCCAATACTTAAGGCAAGTCTTTTTTACAGGCTACCATGGAGACAGTGGAGAAGTGCCAATTACTTTTCCCAGTTCACACACAAAGGCCAGTGACCTGTTTTTGGAGGCTGGTCGGGAACTTGGTTACAGCAACGACGACTATAATGGGCCAAACCAGACAAGTAAGATATTCAGCAATCAAAGCATGTGCTTTTTTAAGCACGCTTACAAGCTCTAAACAGGAAAAAATAAAGTTTCAACCATAACGCGCTATGGTTAACACAACTACAGCGTACTAGAACAACGGGGTGTTCGAAACAAATTTTGAAATGTGGTGTCTGAACAGTATCAATCACTTCGGGGGCTGCGAGCGGTCGCCTGAAATGTGTGATCGTCGTTTGAAGGGCTGCACGTGGTTGCGCCAAGGTGGTGCAGAAGTACAATAAACTGGGAAGTAGAATAAAGGCTCAAATCACAGAAGAAAACGTTCAGTTTTAATTTTTGTAGTGTAGCTTGGTATCGCCTCATTATTTTTAAATATTTCGAGAAGATAGCTTCAGTTGCTGAGCATTTCGACAAAAAGTAACTTCAGATGCGTAGCAAAGTGGAACAAATTTGACTGCTGGTGTAATAAGTTGCAGCGCCACCACACCGTACTCAACATAAACGAAAAATTCCCCTCCGAGATCTTTGCGAATACAAGGAATCTTAGAGGTCATATATTACGTTTTTGAACAACGCTGTGTTGTGTTGCTCAAAATAGTGAATCGTGTCATTCCACACTGTGAATGCTTCGTTGCATCAACAACTAAAGAAGATTGCCATTTTTCTCCATTGCCATATGAAAACGGTAAAAAAAGGTTGCTAGAGCATCCTCCTGAGTTTGTCGCAATACTCCACTTCGGAGTTAATATCAGCTTGTTGTACGTGATTTAGTATGCTTTCTCACTAATCTAATTTCGTTTTCTTGTCTTCATTGTTAAAATATTTTACCAAGCGATTTATTAGGTGTAAGGTTGACTGAACAACAAGCTATCGCTATTGGCAGACGAATTTACTGCCCACCAATAAGTTAAAAGTTCGACTGCACAATAGTCCGCGGCTATTTGCACAAAACGTTAGTCATCCCCACATATATTGCAATTAGGCAACAGAGCGTTCTGTCGCTATGCGCAAAGCAATTTCGGTTCTTAAGTTATGCCTACAAAGCAGCAGGGTAGCGGAATCCTGAAAAAAATTCGTAGGCCCCACGGAAACAAGCAAGAGATTAGCGGTTAATATGGAGGTGGGTATCGCTCATATCCGGGGACACTCATACGTATGATGAGGACATGAACGCACTTCAACACACACAACACAAACACTTCAGAGTCGTGAGAGTCTCTTTTGCGTGCCTCCGAGCCAGAAGACTAATGCCGGCTCATCCAGCACGCGGTGGAGCCTGCAGTATCCCAGGGGATCCCTGCCGACTTCCTCTTAAATAGCGCAATCAGTCCCTTCCCTGGTCCCTTCAATTTTATGCTTCTTCCTGGGACGAATACAGATATCACCACCACAGCACATTCGCTACTGGCGGGTGAAAGACGTCATTAGCCTACCAGCGCGCATGGGTGAAACTCTCAGTGCGCACTTTATGATTCTCTCTAGATGTCAGAGCACCAATCATAAGCAGCAATTTTTTTTCAGAAGTGCTGTATCCAAGCTTCACGCTATTTCTTACCCTGCGGCTACATGTGCAGTCGCACGGGCTGCTTTGCGTATACCTGGTTTAGAACAGAACGGAGCACTGCTCTACTGTACAAATACATTTAGGGAGATCGACTACATAATTCAGTGTCTTCGAGTGCTGTGCCACGCACAGCCGTGGCGGCAAAGTCTGCCCTCTAAATTGTAAAAACAGCGCAGATGGAATTCAGAGTAGACGATGCATCCGCTGCGACCAAATCATGATGTATAGCACTTCACGCAATGCGGCGGTGTCAACTTTCTCAAAGCTAGCCCTTGCAGCTGATATTCTTTATTATGAATAAACAAGAGAAATGCAAACTTATGCGTATGCACTTTTATTTCTTTCAGGTTTTTCCCGCGTACAAAATAACGTAAAGAATGGAGAGCGCTGGAGCTCAAGTAAAGCCTTCATCCCCAATGACGTTCGCAGGAGGCGCAACTTGGACGTCGCACTTCACGCGCACGTGACGAAGGTGCGAGGCTTATTTCAATCAATCTGTTTTCTTACATATATAGTCAAGTATATCCTCCGTGGGCGGTCACTACGTGATTTATTTTGACGTTTCGGCCTAAAGTCTGGCCTTCACCAGAATTGAAGGTACAGTTTGTTGGTGCTCAGCTTTATACAATCCAAAATCAATGGGAAAGAGGGAAAAAGACAGAAAAAAATGAAAAAAAGAAAGAAAAAAAGAGAAAAAGAGTATAACATGGACTCCCCCCGGGCGCCCCCCCTTCCACTCTTCATTTCACATCCCCCTCCATCTCTCTCCCTCTTCTACCCTTCACCTTTCTGATGTCAGCGTTCTGTGTATGCTTCTTTTCACTCACGCATTCTGCTCGACCAGATGGCGCCTCTTGGCTCTGGCGGTTCGCTGTGGGACCAACAAACTCTACCTTCAATCCTGATTAAGGCCAGACTCTAGGCCGAAACGTCCAAATAAAGCACGTTGTGACCGCTCACGGAGGATCTGCTTGATTATATGCAATGCTACGGCCATTCAACCATCATGCGTATATATATATAAATATAAATATGTATATATATATATATATATATATATATATATATATATATATATATATATATATATATATATATATAGAGAGAGAGAGAGAGAGAGAGAGAGAGAGAGAAAGAAAGAGAGAGAGATTCATTTATATTCATGAGCATGAAGCTGTAAAATGACTACTCACACCTTCCCGTGGGCGGAACTCGAGTAAATGCTTCGCACAGTGGTAGGGGTATCGTGTATATGTTGCGTAATTGGGCATGGTTTGGGCATCCTTAATAGTTATTTTGTCTTAACTACTCCTATTTATTGAATAATGGAGAAGTGCTGCCTTCAACGAATGGTGGGACGCTCATGTTGGGTTGTGCCTCACTACTCGTTGAAGGTACGGTTGCTTTCACCGCATTTACTCGAGTCAAGCAAAGCTTCAAGTCAAGCGACAACCAAGTAAAGACGCCCTTGACTGAACTCTAAAGCCACCATGCGCACCCAGTCCGCCCTTCTCATACACACCGCCCGCGTTCGAGGAAGAAAAGTCGGCTGAGAGGTCCACACCCCTAGTGCCCTTGCTCGGCTTGCTGGGCGCCTGGTGGCTTATGAAGCGACAGTATTGCTAGTGTCTTCCAGGGCCTACATGAGACGCGAGTAGGAGCAGTGGTGGTGTTGACGGCAGTGACGCCAAAGTGCGACATGGTGCGACTAAGAAATGCTGCGCATTTAAAATGTTATTTTCAGCATGTTTATCCTCAATTGAAAAGGGTGAAGCAAGCGTCACAAGTAGGAACTTTTTTCAGGTTATCTTCGAGGGAATGACAGCTGCAGGCGTGGAGTACAGGCGATACTTCAAAACACGTACTATTCGAGCGAGAAAAGAAGTTATACTTTGCGCTGGAGCGATTGCTTCCCCACAGCTACTAATGCTATCCGGTATCGGACCTCGGGAACATCTGGAGTCCTTGGGGGTAAGAAATCTCTTTGGGTCACTTAGATGCCATTGTTCATTATTGATGCTTCTCAGGTGGCTGAAATAATTGCGTTTTGAGCAAATCAGGGGATCTAGTACTTTCCGACATATCATTACGTCTTCAGCCACTGAATCAGCCTGTGTCTCTGAAGTACACTCCCATTCAGAATTTCTCCACATCTGTCAATGCTGTACCTTTATTATGTCTAAACACTGCCTGTGCGAACAGCTTACAGTACCGATTCAGTCAAGCAGCGAATCCGAACTGCAACAACTGCGGCTTCATCGAAACTGTGGAACACAGGCTGTTTATGTGTAGAGCATATGCGGGTTACCGTGCACGCTGGGAACATTGCATAACTTCAGTAAATAAAAGAGCTTCCTCACTTGACTGTGTATTGGCACCTTTAGCCTGTGTCACGCTAAAGACACGTGGCATGTAACTTTGATTCGCGTATTCGTACATTATCGGTGAGCTCAGCGAACTCTAGCATACCTTGAAACCCCACAATGAGAATCTAATACTGCACGTTCTCACTCAATGGATAAAAATTATGGTCTTCAATTTTCTCTCTTTTTTATTTTATTATTTCATAACACCATGCCTTCTATGCACTCGTTACGTCTTTCTATCCCTACTTTCAATCTCCAGTCCCCTTCCACACGAAGAGTAGCAAATAAGCGATTGGCGTATTGTGTATAAATTTTCTTCTTTTCAGTAAAGAGTTATCTCTCTGTCTTATATGCTTTTCTCAAACTTCTGCTCCCAATACTGTGTGCGCTGGGCTACAACTCTAGGTCTGCAGAGAGCTCTTCTCCACTGGCCTTAAAATTAAACATGCGAACAAGGAAACGTCTTTCGAATATTCGCAAGTTTCGTCGCCTATAGAGGTCGCACAGGGTGCACGGTTCAATAACGCACACGCAGAGTGTATCGGAGTCGCTGAGCACATGGGCAACCTGCAATGCATTGTGTGTTTTTTTTTGGCTTCGCGATGGCGTTACCCTTCTTGCAATTTCATACCGAGAGCCTTCAGAAACTCGGATACAATGCCTCGTTGAAAGCAAAGAGGTGCCTGAATGCCAAGCACATCACTTGTTGTGGCGTACGATGCCCATGCACGCGTTGCCTTCCACTAAAGAACTGCCTCACAATTATGACGTGGTTCATCACGCAAAACCGAAAATAGTGTTACAACAATCTGTATTTTCTTTCGCGTCCTCAGCTTTTTTTAGTCTGCATCACCTGTCAACATTGCAGTCAGTAGGCGCTTGTGCTCATGAAGTCAAATCTTCATGTAGAGAAAGAAAATAACACATTTTTACAATACTTTTGTGGCTCTACGCCTAGTGGAATGTGCTGCACTGGTGAAAACCATATGAAACGATGTTATTGGACGGTAGGATGCCATGTCAAATTGTCCCGCGTGGATATATGGAGATATGTGTTTGTCGTGCACGAGACATGCACGAGAACTTGGTAATAGTGACTGCTTCAAATCTATTTTTGTATTTATTGGTATGTGGAGGCTATGAAATAATACAACACACTGCAGAATTGAGGTTCTCTCATATTCTAGTACATAGTTTTCACAGTGTTCTGCTACATCTTTAAATTATTTTATTACTAATAGTATCTGTTGGGCAAGTATGGTATGACAGTGTATGTAGCATCTTGTACACATCATCTGTCGTAAAAAGCTTCGTGTTAGTTTATATAAGTATGTATTCTAAAGTAAAATATACACACAACTACATGGCTTCCGTTTTTGTGGATTTTGTCGGTCATCAGTTTCACAAAGTCTACAGATTTCGCGTTCACAGTAAATTGTAGAGCTGTCTCGTGTTCTTTGATGATCTAGAAATCACCTGTACAGGCTAGCTGTGTTGTGCCGCATAAAGATGTGCTTTGTGCAAAAGAATATGACATACTAAAAGGGGTTATATGTAAGTCAACAAACTTACTCATGAGTCAACGAGCGCATACTTATTCAGATCAAGCAGCAAGTTTGAGTCGGAGTAAGTTTGTGTGAGTGTCAATTAGGAAAGTTTCTGTCCAAGAATCTGGTTCGGAAAAATTTTGGGAGGAGTTCGAGTAAGCCATAAGTACAATGTTCATTTCTTTAGTGAGCATGCATGAGCTTCAATTTTATGTCAAATTAGGGTAATATCTACTCAACTTCATCACTATCAGCATTATTCCGGCTTATGATCATGGCCCTGCCTACCCACATGATTCAGTGCATGACAGTTTCATCTAAAGACTTGTTGATCACAGGCCTAAGTTACATAAGTGTATCTTTGGCCTCAGCCCACAATCTATCGCACAGGACAATATTGGTAAAACTATCTCGTGTGAGTTGGCTTTCGATAAAATTGTGCTTACTGAATTGCCACTGATAAGTCATAATGAAAGGTACGATGTGAAAATGGAGTAAGGAAAGCACCAATTAGGTTAAGTATAGGCATCGAAGGAGTACTACGAATTTCAACAGTTTCTGTATTCTTGCTTCTAAGAAAAGTTGAGTTGCCAGAAATGTATAGCTGTTTGAAAGGTAGGTAATGAATGTTTATAGAACTGCTTCTTAAAAATATTTTTGGTTTTCATATCGAGGTGGTGGTATTATAGTGATAGACAGTGTGGTGTATGTCTAAGTCAAGAGGGTACAGTAACAAGCACGGAGTAGATAGGTGTAAGTTGTACATGTTGCGTGTAAGCAGTGAAGAGTGAATGGACATATATTTGTTTGAAGAGAAATTTTGGTTGCACACAGACAAAAAGTTTGCAAATAAAGTGAGCTGTTCTATCTTGATGCGATAAGCTCTATTATGGGTGTTACCTTACTGATGCGGGCATTTCAACAAAGCTTCGGAAACAATGCACGTATGCCACAATACATTGAAATAGTGCTGCAAGAAGCATGCCATTATGGTTTATGTAATGAGGCGGTGTTTCAATAAGCTGCATGGGCCAAGTTGCCTTGGTTATTTTTTCGTTAAGGGTCTAGCATACTCTCCAGGGAAACGAAAGCTTCAAAATGAAACCAAATTTTGGTATACGTGTTCCTGGTTTCAGTGTTAGTCGTGAGTGTTGACACTAAATGCCAAGGAAACTAAAGAGCAATGACACCACTGTTGGAAAAACAACTTATAAGTTAACATACTCATGATTCAACTCACTGAAAATGATTGAGCCACGAGTCTGGGAGCGACCAGCTGAGTAATATTTTGGTGAGCTTTAGTATGAGTCTGGTTGAGAAAAAAATATTAAGGGGTCGGAGTTTGAGTGAATATGGTTGAAGAAAATCTTAGTGCAAGACACAAATACAAAATATATTTCAGAGCCCACCTGAACACATCCAACCAGAACGAATACCACCAGTGTGTTCTTTCCACTGGAACACATCTCACCTGAACAAGTCCTACCAGAACATACCACTTTGTTGGCGTTCCCACCAGGACACACCAGAGCGGGTCCCATATATCCACCAACACACAGCACACTATGCTGATGTGTACACCTGGACACAGCAGTGTTTTGGTGTATTCAGCGGATCACAACAGATCACACCAGACGCACCCTATTGGGTTTTTCAATTTGGTGCGCCATATCAATTTTATTATGGATCCCATCATAGAAACAGCCAGGAGAGCTAAAAGTCGTAGGTGGCTAGATAGACAGAGAGATATATACAGTAAATGTTACCGAAGTTTGCTGAGAAGTACTTCACATTTAAACAGTGTGCAATTCTAACATGCCCGTACGTACGAGCCCTTGACAAAGGAAAAGCAAATACATTGTCCTCAGGAACAGAGTGGCTTTGCTGTATCACTTGTGCACTAGAGCGCAAAATCAGTTTACACTGTTACTACTTTGATTAGGACGATTCCTCTGTCAACTTCTCTGTATATATGATTTCCTACGTACGTAGTAGAACATTGTTATTTACATTACCGCAGCAAGTATGAAGGTAAGTGTAAGGTTTTCTTCTGCGATCTGTGAATTCTCGGGCGGAAACATTCCTGACATTGTGATAATGTTTCACAAAGCAACCACACGTCCGAACTGGAAGAGCCTTAAGCTTCGCATTTATGAGTTTACGTGATAGTCACATGTGGTATTTAATGCGCACATTCAACACATATGCAGAAATTATATATGACGTTGCTATGCACCCTATACGTGGCCTTAACGGAAAATGTGCTGAAACTTACAAGAGTGGAAGCTTGGGCTAGTTGGTGCGTATTCATATTTGCAAGGTGTTTCAGCGCGCGAACAAAGGAAAAAAGGACAGGGTAGACAGAACCCTGTCTACCCTGTCCTTTTTTCCTTTGTTCGCGCGCTGAAACACCTTGCTGAAACTTGTTTGGGGTTTGATGTGGATGACCAGCTATAAAGACACCCTGCAATACCTTTTGAGCAGGGTCGGAAAACGTTGCCGATCGGTAACAGAGGGTCCAGAGAACACGCGAACCAAATGTTGTAGCGCAGCACACGGGTTGCGATTACAATAAATTCTCATATTGAGCTGGAAATTGCTTTCTTTTTTCTCGAGAAATGACAGATGAAGCTCAAAAAACGCCAGGCCTGCGGGGAAGGCGCAGCACACTCACAGTGAAAGGTAGAAAAGCGGCCTTTCAGAGCCTTTTAAACGACTCAAGTCAAGTCAAGTGAAGATCCTTGACAATGCCGCACATACCCACGCTGGGAAATTGGCCAAGAACAGAATAGTTTTCATAAAATTCTTCCTTAATAACAGGTTTTATATTAATCTATTTGCGAGAAATAGAAGGAAGACGCAACAAGACGAATTTGATAGTTTAATTGTAAATAATCTGTAGTGTAATGCAATAAAGCGTCGTATTTGATTTAATATGAATTTGGAAATTTGAAAATCTACCGAAGAATGATTTGAACACTCAAACGTCTTTGAACTTTTGCCGAGCCCCTGTAATCGTCAACATCTTCCCGTCGCTGTGGCCTAGAGACAAAGCCCCGAAAGAAAGCAAATTTTGAGCATTTAAATCTATTCCGAGAAGGTGGCAAACGTCACCTAAAGTGTTTTGACGTAAGGCAGAGAATCTATTACAATAAATGAGGTAATGTTCAGCTGACTCATTTACTTGAAAACAGGACAATGAGGAGAGGCTGCCCGACATGCTCTGTGTAAATATAAATTTAGCTGTGAAATTTGACAGCGCAGTGTAGTGATTGCGACTTCTGTTTCACGTGTTTGACATATTTTACTGTTCCTATGGTAAAACAAGTGTTTGACTTCTGGTGTGGCTGTGAGTGAAGATGTAGAAAATTCCTCTAGTAGTACTCTTCTTTTTCATCTAGCGCCTATCAAGAATTTCCATGCCGGTAATACTTCAATAACAGGCCCATTTAAAGATGACTTGGCCAGGGCATCTGCCATTTCATTCATATAAATGCCCTTATATCCTCGAACCCAGACCCACTTGATCAGATTGAGACGCGAGAGAACTAATGCTTTCAAAGCACTCTGAGCACGAGAGTTCTCATTTGCAGTAACGGAGGCACATACTGATAGTGAATCCAATAAAATTATTGCAGACCTTACTGAAGCAGTTATTTTACGGAGAGCTAGAATTATGGAAAAAAATTCTGCTTCAATTATGGGCACAAAATCTGGAAGGCGAAGCAAAAAGGAACAGTCTTGGGCAGGAGAAACAATACCAATTCCACATTTTTCTTCCCTTTGTGACGCATCAGTTGCTAAGAATGCTTGTATTGAGGTATGTGCCAGGTAATCTCTTGATATAGCTTCTAAAAAACTGAGCGACATCAATTTTGAAATTATCGAAAAAATATCATCAAACTGTAATTTAGTAGCATTGTTAATGGTACTGATTAAAGGAACAGCATTAATTTGAACGTCTAATTTATCTAGAAAGCGCTGTAGAACCAGAATTTGGGGTATAGGAAATGTCGACCAGTATTGTCCAAAAACAAGTCAGGACGGTCAATAAAAGCCGTTTTTAAGCGCCTTACCGGCCATTGATACAGCCTGAGAAATGCTTGTGCCACTAAAAGTTTAAAACGGGTCGCAAGTGAGGGAAGCCCAGCTTCTAGATACAAGATCTTCATTGATACAAACTTAGGGAGACCTAACAATAGTCTCAAAACTTGTCTCTCTATGACTACCAGAGGATGTATCTTGTAGGCAGGTGCCCCCGCGTATAACACGTACCCAAACTCAAGCACTGGGCGAATATACATACAATACACTGAGGTAAGAGTATTTCTCCGCATACCTAACCGACTATTACTAATTTTGCTTAATATTCCCACCACACGGCCTCCCTTTGCTGCAATGTACTAAATGTGTTTCTTCCAATTGGTCATAGATCACCCCCAGATATTTCACATTCACTACTTTAGAGATAGGATCCAGATGATAGGAGAGCGAATTGTAAAAAGGGTCTTTGAGTGGAAATGTTAAAACAGAACATTTCTTGAAATATAAATACAGATGTAAGCTATCAAGCCACATTTATACAGCAGATAGGTATGTCTGTAATATTTGAAATAGCTTATGAATGTCCTCTGCTGCTGAAAAGAATGCGATGTCGTCCACATACACATGTGTGGACGTATTGGTGCCGTGGTGCAGAGCTCATCAAGATATTGAACAACACCGGGAAAAAGACGGCCCCTTGCGGGACACCTCTTGTTTGCACATATTCAAAAGACGAGATACCGCTTTTTAAACAGTAAAACGTTCTATTGCGTAAAACTGTGTATAGTTGTGTAAAACTGTGTATTGCGTAAAACTGTGTATTCTATTGCGTATGACTGTGTATAGTTTGGGAAGTTAAGGTTGTACAGCTGGTTGATTAACACTATATGCGCAACGCTATCATACGCTTTTGCTACATCGAGAGTGACGAGCGTAGCATATTTTCCTTCACGCTTAGCTAATTTTATGCGACTTTCAAGGTAAATATGGGCCTGCGATAAGGAGCATCCTGATCTGAAGCCAATTAGGAATGGATTCAGAATATCTCTCTCATTAATGAAATTTGTTATTCGAAAGTTTAGAATTCTCTCAATTACTTTCACAGAGTTTGAGGTTAACGCAACAGGCCTAATGTTATCCAAAACGTATCCTGTACCTAGAACTTTCAGTATTGGTATTACCTTTGCTATTTTCCACTCCAATGGAAGCCATGCCATACCTAAAGAATAGTTGAATATATCCAATAGGTATTCTTGGCAGCCTTTTTACATCATTTTCAACATGAACGAGGTAACTCCGTCGGAGCCCTGAGCCACTGGGGGCAAGTTAGCTAACACTTGCGACACTTCATACCTGGAAACTTCTGTGAAGTCCTCGTCCCTTAGCGCATGTGTAGAAGGCGGTGACAGTTGGCTGGAAAAACGTTACTCCAATTCCTTGCCAATCACTTCTAATGAAGATTTTATTTCTTTGGCCAACAAAATGATAGAGTCTGCATTTATTGAGCGCAGAATCATTTTCTTTTAACGTAGGAATATAAATAACGTTTTTTTATTCTTGAATTTAGAAAGATAATCAAACTTCCGCCTTTCGTAATCTTCTTTTCACTTGGCCACTGTACGTTTAAAAACACCTGCAACGAACTGGTAATGTTTCCAATTTTGGAAGCACTGATTGTACAAAAGCTTTTTCTATGCTGCCTTCCTGCGTCTATAGTCCCTCGAGCAATCGTCATTCCACCAAGGAGAATTCGAGTTATGATTAGCTGACGACACTACGAATTCAGATTTCTCACGGGAATTCTTTATTAAAGATTATAAGCTCTGAGCCTTTGGCATCGTGCTATTATCTGACAAAAAACCAAGTGAAAAAAGGAGGGAATCCTTAAATTATGAGTAGCTTATATGCGTACGAGTAATAGAGATTGATGAGGCTATCTGAATTTATATTTAGAAACTTATCGATAAATGGTCGCTGTTTGTTGCGCAATCAATGACTGACCAAGATGAAACATGATGATTGGAGCTTGTAAAAGTTAAATCTAGCGGTGAAGAAGTATGACTGCCTACGTATGTTGGGCTTCCCAAATTTTGAAATAAAATATGATTATCTTGGGCTCAATGCCACAACCAGCTGCCACACGTATCAGTTTTTACTCCCCATGTAACATGGTGGGAGTTGAAGTCACCTGCTAGTAAAATATTTCTTCCACACGTGGTTATGAAGGTATCTAATGGCCAAGTGTCATATACGCCTGAAGGAAACTAAGCATTTACTGCTGACAAAACCTGCCCGGTCTGGAGAGCTAAGCCTACAACTAATATTTCGTATGCCGGGGTGAGGAACTTTAACGTCAGTTTGGCTTTGTGGCAAAGTTTGTTCGAAATCATTGTCACTATTCCGCCACCGCTCATAGGGGGGTATAGTCTGAACAAACAGTAATTTTAAAATGAATTTTAGTATCAGAAGCAATCCAAAATTCTTGAAGAAAGATTAAATGGTGATTTAGTTTATCACACAGGAAATGTAAATCAGTAAGAGTAGCAAATAGAGAACGACAATTACACTGCATAACTCTCAGGGAAGCTACTTTGATGTCAGAATGGTTGCGGAGATAACTTTCTCCAAAATACTTTCTCGAAGTATTTTACTAGACGGAGTCTTTTTGGGATTTGACGGAAGGGAATTTGAAACGTCATGGTTCAACAGGTACCAGCGGCGTTTCTGTGCCTGAGCATCAAGCTCGACATCACTAGACACATTTAGGTCTAACACTTGTTCTCGTTCAATGTTTGTCATGCACTCTGAGGAGACTGGATGTTATCCGCGTTATTCACCTCATCATTACACGCTGCAGTAGCATCACTGACAGTCGGTATTTTATTGGCAAGCTAGTTAGAGGGAGACAGAAGGTTAGGTGGGCAGATGAGATTTGCGGGTATAAATTGGCAGCAGCAAGCACAAGACCAGGTTAACTGGCGGAACATGGGAGAGACCTTTGTCCTGCAGTGGACGTAGTCAGGCTGATGATGTGATGATGATTTTATTTGGCTCAGAATTACCCAAAGCAACTGAAATGAACAGCTTAGTAATTTTATTACTGAAAATTTGTGCTATGCATTCGGAGATGCTAGCTATCAATTGGTCCAAAACTGTAGCCATAGCTCTTCCGACCGCAACCTCAACGGCCTGCGCAATATTAGTGTCCTGACATGAATGACGTGCTGTAACGCCAGCATAGTCATGGGCTCTCTTTTTAACAGCTGCAATGGCTTCCTTTCTAGAGGATCTCTTTTTGTCTAGGATTTCTAGAACTTGTATTTCTTCATGAGGCATCGGGAACTCTGCGAAATCAGCTGCATGATGTCCACTGCACAAGGAACACAAGCCATCTTGTGCCTTACATTCTTGATCTGAGTGGCGTACACTACATCTACGACATTGACCCTCCAATTTGCAGCCACGAGAGCTATGTCCGAACCTCCAGCAGTTCTGACGTTGCAATGGGTGGGACGCGAACTGATCTACTCTAAACACTAATGGCCATGCTTTAATTTCTGAAGGGCACGACGTAGCTGCAAAATTCGTAATCACTGACTTTGTGGGATGTTGCTTGTTGTAAGCCAGTTGATTGCACCGGTCAACAGCCACCACACGTGCCACCGACAGCTTCCCGAGCGTCTCTGCAGCGCTTAGTTGTGCGTCAACCCCACGCACATTGTCTTTAGTGCATGCGAGATGCTGCAGTATATACGCACTTACCGGGATCTAAGCAAAAGAAGAACACTTAAGAAGATCCTTTACACATTGCTGATTTGGTGTTCGACATACAATGCCACCGTGTCCAAGCTGCCGTACGTCGGTTATGCTCTGGTGGTTTGGGTTACAGCATGGAGATGTTCCCTTGTCGCCTTAGGGTTATTCAGCTTAATGAAATTTCCACCCAAAGGTACCAGAGCAATGGGCATATTTCTCACGCCACTGCAGAAAAACATGTCAAGAGGTAAGTCATCATTGTGTAGCGAGGCCGTCTACAGGCAATGATCCTGACCTGGATAATTCCTCGACATTAGTAGAGCCTCAAGACTAGATCAAGAAAACAAAAATGACCCTGCATAAAATAATGAAAAGCACACGAAATACTAGTCGAAAATAAAGCTACCTAGTACTTAGCCCCTGAACCAGCAACGAGAACCACCTAACCAGATCGAACGCCACTTGCAGATTAGTGCCACGTCCACAAGCTTCAGCGAGGCTCGACTCATTGGGTAACTTCTGCAAGCAGAATTGCTTGATACCAACTAGGGCATTATTATTAAAATGCTTTAGGTAGTAGGCAGGCATTAGCTATGTTTTGTCTGTTATTTTTTTGAGAAGCGTCGTATCCGCAAAACACTTGCAAGGCGTTTTGAGCCAATTGCTCATGTAGTAGCTGATGACGATGAGAAATCTTGGCTGAAAAGGTATGCGCCACAGTTAATAGGCGAACAGGAAGTGAGGTAATTACATCTGATATCTCAAACCATATTTTTATTATAGAATATGAGGAGATATTTTGTCCCCAATCTAAATTTCAATCACGTAAATTCTTACAGAACAGGCTAGCAGAGTTGCTGCAGCATACACAGGCACGTAACATAGTCTCACTGATGCTTCCGTCAATGAGGAGAGGGCAGGCGTAGGAATAGTCTCCCAATCACTTGGCTGGCCATTTGCCGTGAAGATACCTACCCGATTTCACTCCTGCTTTTGAGGCGGAGCTAATGGCAGTCATCATGCCACTGCGAAAACTTCCGAGGAATGAAAACAAGGCAATAA
Organism: Rhipicephalus microplus; assembly: GCF_013339725.1. Classification (NCBI taxonomy): domain Eukaryota; kingdom Metazoa; phylum Arthropoda; class Arachnida; order Ixodida; family Ixodidae; genus Rhipicephalus; species Rhipicephalus microplus. Next base: position 24,048 of record NW_023611515.1, on the reverse strand, counting down.
TAATGACTGCTTCGCTCTCAGTATGCACAGGTCTTGCAACTTCTCATACCTCTCGAGCCACCACTACGTTACAATCTTCAGTTCCGTCTCAGCTGAAGTACCTGAAATTAGTATACGTCCCAAGTCACTGTGGGTTAACATTAAAACAAATTGCCGACGCTTTAGCCCGCTCATTGCTAGATCTCCCAATAGTTCAGGCTCTACCACTGGTAGAATACTTCACGGCTATCAGGTTTAGAAAATCAGCCATCCACCAAGCAATGAGTGAAGCAATAACCACGTGGACAGAATATAATCACCTAAAATATCCATGGAAATCGCAGTGAAGCCATTCTCGACAATCAGAAGTGATGATCACCTGATTTCAATGTCGTGTCCCCCATTAAACTTTTACGGGTTCAAGGCTAGTCTGAGAATATCACCCCTCTGCCAATTTAGCGGATAACTGGAAAATACGGCACATTACTTTTTGTCGTGTGCAAGATTTTCTCGTACCACATTTCGACTTCTAATTACTCCCTTTGCAAAAGTAGGCTTGACCTTATCGGAGGAAAAGGTTTTAAGCTTCGGTGCCTCAGGTTTGGGATACTGCCACTAGGGTGGCTTCCATGTCATGTGTATTTTCAGTATAACTGCTCAAGGAATACCATTTTAATCTGGTGTTTAAAATTCTTTGTCATTTAATTAGGTTAAAACCTAATTTTTCAACATTACTCCCGTCAAGTCAATTATCAGTCTGGAATACAAGCTCAGAAACTTATTAGTTGCAGTTCTATTGAATATTTTACCCTATATTGCCATTTCATTTCTTATTTTTTGTTTTAAATTTTATAACTTAACTAGAATAACATTCACCAGTCTCTACGTAGCATTCTTGGCCAATCCCCTAAAGTGGGTACGTGCCATGTTTCTAGGGAAGCAAAGCAAAAGGTTGGAGCATTGGAACATCGATTCATCACGCTATTCACATTGTGCGACGACTGGTTGTTCTGTCGCTGTTTTATAACGCTTTATAGGTCGTTTTACCACGATTGCTTTCCCGGCATCAAACCTGCAGCCTAAGGCAAGAACAAAAAGAAGCCGTGTGGATCGACTGTGTTCGAAAATGCTATTCGCTGAGTACAGCGTATCGGCCACAAGCCGAGAATAATCGGCCCCATTTCCTGATGAAGACGTAAGCTACAAGGCCGTCCTTCTGCGTCTGCCAACCGGTAATGACGATTTGATCTCCGTTTTTCTCCATGCAGACTTAGGTGGTAGACCATACCAAGGCCCAGATTTACGTGACGCCCTGCTTGAAGTACTGACTACTGCAGATGTAGTAGATGTAAGACAGAATTAAAGCAGCCACGTATGGATGGTTGCCTGTGCAAGAAGAATCGCGAAGCAGAAACTTGTTACTCGTGGTGCGCTGCGTGTTAAAGAGCGTATATGCATGGTGATAGATCCGGAAACCAAGGATAAGAATCTAAAGCTGCAATGGCTTACACCTCACTTGGAAACTAGACGTGTGGAAGAGGCGTTTCAGATTATGGTTTCGCGAAGTCCATAGAGACATAGAGATGTGCCGGTATAGAGCAATGGATGATAACAAACAAGGATGTGGCCTTAGAGCTCAAGAATGGCGTCACTGTCAGCTCAATACCACACATTATGACGATCTTTATTCAGCAGTGTGTAGTGCTTATTCCTGGCATCAGTACAGCCTCCACTCTGTCTTCGTTGCAAGCGAGTGGGACACATTCGTCGGCAGTGCAGAATACCAAGGTGCTTGCTGTACCAAGGCTTCAAGACAGGTGATGTTCGCAACGTACGGAGCCCTCCGCCTGCCTCGGACAACAACTGAGCTTCTCTTGTTTCCGAACTGTGGCTGCGCGCATATCAACCCTGCCCTTTCAGCGCTGCTCGACTTTGTTGATGAAAGTGCACTGCGTGAGTGAATTCAGATAATTCGCGCCCCGTGATTTTGGTAGACGACCTGTGCGCCTCCCCTTCCTTTTTAGTCTCTTTGCTCGCTCGCTCTCTCCTTCCTCTTTCCTCTCTTCAATCAAGTCTATTACTACCCCATTCCCTTTCCTCTGTGAACAGTTGCTGGAGTGTCGCATTTATCTGCAGACAGTTGCGGAGTTCACTTTTCCATTATTTTCCAATTCTAAGAACCACTTCCCCCATCTGTCGGATGCTTGCGAGTCAACCTACGCAAGCAAGCTGCGTTCAGGCCACTCTAGCACAGAAGAGCCTCATCTTGAACACATAATAGACGTCACAGAGGTCGTTGAGGCATCCAGAAAAGAAGTGGGTCGCATCAACGAAAATGAACGCTTGGCTATGGAGACCATGCCAAGCAGTCACAATCGCGCTGTCAAAAGCACAAGTCATGACACCCGGGAAGACGACGCTGGCATTCAACGTGACTCGGAAACACTACAGGAAAATCTCCTGATGAAGAAGCTGCAGAAGAGGCAATGAAGAGCTGCCGGGCAAAAAAACGCCTTGCACCGAAGAGTGACGAAGCAATAGTGGTGGCGTCAGATAAAGCAGAACACGCGTCTTCATGTGCACAACGTGTTGTGTCTTTAGGAAGTGATCGAGAAACGCGCCACCTGTGTCAGCATACTCACGAAGGTGACAGAAAAAAGCGCAAGGGAATTGAAGCCATAAGTTTGCCTGTGGCAAAATGGGGTCAACAAAACTTTAGGTAAGCAAAAGGGCTACTTCGCTTACCTTCCCCCAAGTGTAGCGACACTGAACGTAGGTGGCTTAGGAAATGTAAGGTGTCAGCGGCAGTTACAACACGTGCTTAGGCAACATGACGAGGATGTTCTTGCAGTGAATTAAACATAGATTTCGTCAGATCGAGTTTCAGCTCTGCACTGCAAACGTTCCCAGATTATAATCTTCACAGTAGCAACGCACGTACGCACGTAGTGCTTCTACTGGATGCTTCTTATTAGTTAGAAAGCAGCTGGGTCACTCTTTGGTGTCGCTGCATATTAATGGGGAAAGGCGTCCTATTTACTTTGACATCTCTTTTAATTCTGAAAATTGGAGATTTTTTTGTGTTTATGACCCCTCAAAAGTGAATGAAAAGAATACTTTCTGTCTTTTCTAAGCTTCGTTGCTAAATTGTGATAGGGGATTTCTATTTTTTTGTGACTCTAAGGATCAATCATATTTAGGAATTCGTTACGATGTCATTGCCCCTTTAATGAAACAGATCATGAGTGTCCATAATCTGACATGTGAGAGAGCATGTGCCTCCCTTATTGAGGTTTACGATTTTAAAGGCCGTCTATCATGCTCGGCTCGATCGTACTTATGTCTCTATAGGCCTATGGTCACACATTCACAGCTATGATGTAAAGCCTATATTTTTCACAGATCATTGTTTAGTGCCAGTTACATGGGGCCCCAAAACATTTTGCAAGATTCTATCAAATTGGGAATGAGGGAAGCTAAATGTACAGCTCTTGCAAGAGGAATGTTTTGCTAAAATAGTCAAAAAAATTGCTCCATGACGTAACTCAACATCGACAGCTGCCAATTTCTGCTCAATGGTTAATTATCAAAGAAAAAGTTAAGAACGAAGCGTTAAGCGTGCCATGTGAGCTAGCAGAAAGGAATAAAGATAAAAACGTTATCTTTACGATTTAATTATCGGTTTCATATTTTTGAAAGCCAAGAGCCGGAGTTATGGGGATGATGTATATATAGTTTGGGCCCAAATACAGAAATATGAGACAGAAGCATGCAGAGGAGCAATAATTTGCCCTCGTGTTATTCGTTTTGCTGAAGATAAGTCCACAAAAAGAGCTCTTGGGGATGAGAAGCGATACGCACTTTTTAAGCTGATAGTACTAGTTGAGTCATTGCACAGACGCAGAGCAAATAACAGCCGCATTTGAAGATCTTTACAGAAGCCTGTTCACCGCGGCTGAGGTTACGGATGACTATAGAGAAAGATCTGAACCACTCATTGGTTCAATGCCAATTTACAGGAAGATGATCGGCTCACTATTGATTGACTATTAAATCAGGAAGAAATTAAGATTACAATCAGAATTTTTCAAAGAAACACAACTCCCGGCCAAGATAGCCTTAGCGCAAAATTTTACATAACATATCAAGAACTTTTTATTCCTTTCCTCTAGACGCTTTTTGAAGAATCCTATGAACTTGGGGAACTTCTTCCTTCCTTTTATCAGAGCCACACTACTTTGATCCCGAAAAGTGCCGAAAGCGAAGTTTCAAAAAAGCAACTGGATATAGGCCTATTTCTTTAAGAAACGTTGATTATAAGATATTTGCAAAAATACTCACGAACAGGTTGCAAACGGTGAATACTAATTGTGTAGGCGCCTATCAAACATGTGGAATAAGAGGCCGCTCATACAGTCAAATATCTATGTAGCACAATAAGTTCTTGAATGCATTGACGATAGCATGAATCAGGTAGCTCTTCTTCAAATTCACCCTGCTAAGCCTTTTGACAAGGTGCGACATGATTCTTGTTTCGACTTCTCAGACATCTCCAGTTAGAAGTTGCACTGTACAATGGCATATCACTATATTATAAAAAGTGCACAGAAAGTATACTTGTGGATCACACGCTTTCAGTTATAAAAGAGGCAAATTCATCAGTGCGTCAGGGGTGTGCGCTTTTGCCTTTACTTTTTGCTGTATGCTTGGAACCGCTTTGTGCAAGTGTACTGCTTCATTTAGGTATTAGAGGCTATAGATATGAATCAGAGGAAATTAGAGTCTTATCCTACGCAAATGCAATGCCTCGTTCTGCCTGGATAAACGGAGTGTTGAAGAAGCAGTGAACAGTTTTTTGTAAAATTTCCGAAGCTTAAGTAAGTTTTGATAAAACCAGATGGTCTTGATTGGGCACATGGGCACTAACTCCCTCGGTGTTTGCAAATATTTGTGGTAATAGTGCTCCAGTTCGTTATTTTGGTGTGCCTCTTGACACCCACTGTAATAGTGACCCTCATTGGACGTCCACCTTAACCACAATCAGTCGAAATGCGTTAACTTGGCAACGGTGGGATCTTTTCGTTTTTTTGGAGATCTGAAGCATGCAAAATCTTTTTTTTTGCATCAAAGCTTATCTATATTCTACAAGTATTGCATTGCTCTCACGTACATATCCAGGCGTTTTGCTGGATATTTGCTTGCTTCGTTTGGAATTCATCATAAGAAGCCATGCGAAGAGACAACCTTTTTCCTCCGCTTCAGAAGGGGGGGGGGGGGGCGCTTAGTCTTGTGCGTTTGTTTGTACGGCAGCTGGGGATGCAATTTTTTTTTACCTTGAGGACGTGTGTCACCCGTTCCTTTTGAATGTTATCGGGAATCGACTTGCTTACTAGCTCTCTTTTTTTGTCACGACATGAGTGGCTAAAAAGCGCAATTGTGGAGTTTTTTTTAAAGATTGTTGAGGCCATGCAGTTTTTGAAAGCAAGATTCTCTTTAGAATATCTCTACAGTGTAGAAAGAGTGACACTGACTGCTGCACTTGTCAGCACCCTCTCCCTTGAACCTGTTTACCGACAGCCATATTTATCTCGAACTGTTCACGATGTGTTATACCGTATGCTTAAAATGCGTATATCGCCAGCAGGGAAAACAATTTTCTTTAGGCTACACACCTCCACATTACCTGTAAGGACGTGACTTCATGAAAAAGATATATACGTACCCTTGTCACTAAATTCCAGACTGTGGAACGAGCCTGAAACAATCGAGCCTTGTTTTATTCATTGCTGTGATGCGTGTTATTTTTGGGACATTTCAAGAGAACCATCAAAAAAGAATTTTTTTCCTATTACAGCTCATGGTGTTAGGCTGCTACCTTTCAAATAAAAAACTCTGAACAATTATGCTCAATACGATTTAATTATGTTATTGGGCCGTTAGTCATTATGGAGGAGCCGCAAGATTCACAGACGTGCTGAGCCACCTCGCTCAACCGAGTCTGTTTTCGAGAAGAGGCAGCCAACGTGCGTATTGTTGTAGAGGCGTCCGACCCTGTTCGGGAGTGGCTTGAACTTCTGGACATGCGTGTTTGTTTACCAGACTTTTGAAAGTTCCTTGTACTGTATGAAAATGTGTCTTGTGCATGTGTACACGTGAGCATATAGTTGAAACGATTGATTTTATAGCTATATATCACATCCTTTGATTGCCACTATTTCCATGCATTAACGAAAAAAATCACCGGCGTGGCTCAGTAGTAAAATACTGGGCTGGCCCCAGCAGACCCAGGTTCGAGCCCCGCTGTGTCATTAGTGCTAGTATTTTTTATAATTTTGTGTGATGTGGTTATGGACACCAACGGTGGCGGTGGTGCCACAAAACTGTGCTTGACCCTAGTTTTAATCTCATAACAGCTTTCAGTGTAGTATCACTTGTAGACGACCTTCTATTCGCCATTGGCTGATTTGAACATGGCGCGCTCGGTCGTTACAAGGACCACTGTGGGAGGCCACCACTTGTCCACGCGTGCGCAAGCAATCACACTGAGAGGTCGCGCATTGGAATTAAAGGAAAAAGTTCTCAAGGTCCCGTGGAGCGCGTTACGTATTTTCTTGGTCTATGCTGTCCCTCCCTGCTTAGCTTCAAGCTCTTATGTTGGGACAAAAAAAGTGAGAATGCGATTACAGATTGCGACAAATGTTTGTAACTCTGCTCGTACTGGACCAATCCCTAAAATTTTAGCAGCGTATAAATTGGGAGCCAATGAGCTCTTTAACTGAATCTGTTTCATGGTTTCTTGAAAAAGTATTTGAGGGCCCCTTTAAACCATGAAGTCATTGGAATAATCACATGTTTTGACACCCCATGACATTTGACACTTCTACCACAAATTATTGCTGCAATATTTAGTGTTGTATTGTGAAGGATGTTTACAATTTGCGTGTGTTGTAAAGCAAGAAATTTTGTATCACTCTACTTTCAAGCACAAAATAGTATTCTTCTGCAATCACAAGCAGACATATGGCTCTGAGGCTGAACACGTGCCTGCCATGAATATGAGCCAGGTTTCATCCCTACTCGGATGGATTTTTTGTTCACGCCTAAGATGATCATTTCTGGCTCAAAACTATTGAAATTCACAGCAACAACGCCGACGCCCGAGTGTCTGCGAAACGAGCTCTTTACCGCCGTCGCGTTAAAAGACAAGTGACCTTGAGATGGCTGCGAGATCTATTACCCTTTGGCCACTTCAAAATGCATCAACTTGCATTCAACAGGATAATGTACACTTCAAACTTTTGGCTGAGATGCTGGAAACTTTGTGACATTGCAGTGGCGTCTATAACCGCGGAAGGATATATACTCTACTGAAACATGTCGAATGTAGATAGAGCATGTGTTTTATAACAAAAATGATCCTCATTAAAATACACAGCATACTTTGAAGAGCAGTTTTGAGATAATGAAATCCCATTGCCACTTCTTTGTATGTTGTATGCAGATATGATGCACGGATATGATAAGTTATAACTGCCAGTTTTGCTGTAAAAAAAGGGGGGGCTGCCATGTACTTTACAGTTTTTATGGTTGTAACCAATTCATAATATACCAATTTATCTTAAGTGAGGTTGATGAACACCCTAGCCCAATGTACTGAGCTGTTCGCTTTCGCAAAAAACTTGAGACAGAAAAAATGTAGGTCACTATGCTGAAACTTGTTATTGTAAGTATTGTTTCGATACTTCGGTGTTTCTGGTATAACATTATTCCATCATATCAGTCAGTGCACGTCTTGACTGATCCACGCTTCGAATCACGTATCGCAATGTGTGCAGTGAAGCAAGCTTTGCGGAGTAGAAAATAAGATTTTAGGTACTTGTCAACATACTAAAATACCAATGAATATTGATTTTCATGGTTCAATAAAGCTAGTTTACAAAGCAAATAAATAATATTTTACTGACTCTGGTTTGTGTAAACCTTTCACTCATTATTGTAAGATTATTCCTTACTTTTTATAGTAAATTGTACGTTGCAGGGGCACGTGTATTTTTATGTAAATTTTCATAAGGTGATATATTTTTCTGTCACCATATTATATAAAAACGCCGCGGCCTTCTTATCAGTTTTCAGCGTTCATTCCCGGCTTCCTCTTTTATATTAAAAGACGAAAAACATGCTTTAAATTTAAAAGAAAGATACCATTTCTTTTCGTTGTTGTGCCTTTATAGAGGTTAGGTATTGAGGCAATATTGTTGGGAAGGTACATGAGCGAAAGTACACATATCAAGAGAGTGCGACTTCAAATCCCTGTTTGTACCTATTAGTGGCCAACTGTCTGCACACGAGATTATTGCTTTGACGAATTTTTTCAGAGAAATGCTCTCAACAGCAGACAGTTCACCTCGAGACGATGCAGAGGGCAAAAGTATATGGGCAGCAAGAGTCCTTTTACTTCGGTGCAAGGGTGTTCCTAACTTTCCTTTGTTGTTGTGTTTGATATTGTGTACGCATTATGACGATCATTCCTACGCATAAATATTCGGCTTTTTGGGCTTTTCAAAGGATGAACACAACATACCTTGTTTCAATACTACTTTTCTTGCACTTCGTCACTCGTGTTGTCATTTAAAGCAGCCCGTTAAACCATCAGTAGTGTTCATTATAAAAATGTAGGCATGCTGATGCGGACATCGGAGATGAAAATAACACAAATATTTATTAATTATGGCGATATTTTGTTATGTGATATTCAAGTGCCGCTTCCCGGGGTGTTCGGGTATTGCGATATTTTGAGGCAAATATTTCTGCTTCAGCAGCGCACTGCCCTGGACTATGGCAGTAGTGGCGCTTAGCCTCTGCTAGCGAGCTCGCTCAGCAGCTGTGGCCGACGAAGCTCTTTTGCCACTTGGATCAGTGTATATTGGGAAGAGCTGATGGCACTTTTTTGTACATAAGTACACGGATTACAAAAAGAAAGACCAAGAATAGCATGACTGGCGTGGACCATTCCATGCAGCTCACTTCAAATCAACTGCCGTACAATTAGCTTAGCGCGACGGCCTCACTAGCCATGAGAACGCGGAAGGTTGCGAATGGGTGCACTCCGTAACAACCAACGCGTGACGAGGCTTACTACTGCAGCATCACGAGTGACAGGCGCGGAAGTTGTTTTCTCAGCACTGGCGTGCCTTCCTCCTTAAGCGCTTCTCGCCATCACCGACTACTGTCATCTTCTGCACTGCATTCCACGATCACTATCATCCTCATTCGCTCTGCCATTTGCGACGATGCTGACGCCACTTAACGCAGGAACGGGTACCCCGAAACTGTGTGCCAAGAAAAAAGAACGATTCATTTTCACTTCATTATAATTAAAGAGGTTTTACTGTTGAGCTAGTTGGTTTCTAGTTAAAAAATACAGGTAGGGCACAAAAAATACAAAGAGGTAGTGAAACTACGAACTAACAAATGGCGCCCATGTATATCAGTTCGTGTCTCTGCTTGGTCTGCGTCTCTCTGGGTCCTCACCTGTTTTGTCCTCATCTTTCTCCTCCTTCCACCATTTGCGCCAGCCCGCACTACTTTGTGGTATATCCTTGCAAGCAATCTAAATTCTTGTTTCACTGAAAAAGTAAATTCCCGTATATTCAACCTTTCACACTGCTCACTCTGATCCGCTCCACACATCTTTCAGATCAACGTCATTGCTGATCTTCCCGTAGGCGAGAATCTGTACGACCACGTCACCGTGAACGGAATCGCAGCATCATCAGCGGAAAACATAGAACTTACCTACTATTTACCATCTACATTGTCAAGTAATGTCCTATTTTAGAACCAGGTAAGAGCAGATCAAGAGCATTTTAAAATTTCATGTGCGCTTATGTGTTTAGGACAATATATTGCGTTTTCTTTTTCGAGTTTCGCACTGTTACAATATGTAGAAAAATTATCTTATTATATAAAATATATATATATATATATATAGTATATATATATATATATATATAGATATATATAGGTGTTTTCCTGCCAGTTAAATACCGCCAGCGATACATTCTAATGCTATATATTATATTCTAACGGTTTATATGAGCGCTATAGTATTAGGGGCAACATAAAACAAACAAAATAACAAATAGGATACTATGCACTGATTCATAGTGCGCCTGCAAGATCTAGTTCTCCCAAGCAGTTACATGAATGCTGAGAGATTGTAAGGGGTAGGGCCACTGCGTATTACTTAGCACAGTACACAGGCCGGAACGCGCTAATACATGAGCGCGTTCTGGCAGCGCTCGGGCCTGCTGTTGCGTATGCTGAAAAACATGCACACCGAATAAGCTGCTTCGTATCTAAACAAAGCTTCGCAGAATACAGGTGACGATGAACGGACTAGTACCTGCACCAGACTGATTATAATTGCTTCTTTCATTCGACTGTGAGTATTGGTTACTTTTTACAAGATTATGTAAGGTTTTGCGTCCCAAAAGCAAGATATCATTTTGCGAGAGGCCGTAGTTGTGGGATCTGGACAATTTGACTATGTGACCTTCTTTAACATGCACTGACTTTTCATAGTACATGAGCTTTTACCATTTCGCCTCCATCGAAATGCGAATGCAGTGGCCACGTTCGAATATGTGACCTATGAACCTTTATGAATCAACCTCACAAGTTTGCGTTTGTAATAACATGTTAACACGATGAATCTGGCATATTTTAGAATGAATCTGACTCTCTGCCACTGGCTACATTTCAGTAATGTTCCCCTACGTAGCTAACGCTACACTACATGCGAGTATTCATGGCTCGATTCGAACCTTCTAAAGAGATAAAACTCTACACGAGAAGGTCAGTTTAATAATGAACAGATGCAAGGGCCAATGATAACACTAATTTTCACCATTCTATCAAGTTTTCTACATCTAACAGTCATTTTCTTCACTTTTGTTGCTGTAATAAATGTGCGAAAAAGTTGTAAAGATTTAAGTGTTACTCTCACACCAAGATGTTCGTTTGGTCTTGATATACAACCGTCCGCATAAACGCTTCAAATGCCTTGGGTAGGTTGGTTGTAAATCACGCAACTGGCTATCTAACGTCCATTTATTACAATTCTTAAAACTTGCACGTCCTGAACTCGAATTTGCGTTCACTTTAAGGTTTCTCAATCTCTGGTTCTTCAAGATATCTAGGATTGAGTTAGTGGAATAGTTTCCCGCTATGACAACAATGAGCCAAGTGGGACTAACATAAAACTCGGCTTTTCTCTTTGGACACTTCTAGCCAGTGTGTCACAGCACTCCTATCGTTGAGTATGTTAGTCCTATTAAGCCACCAAAATTTCCCTCGAACTTGAACCTTGAAGAAATGGTTATGGTGCTTGCCTGCTGACCCAAACATTGCGCGTTTGAGATTTTTTCAGGTGACAGCATTTCGATGAAAGGGGATTACGAGAAGGCCACCTACTTTGCAATGTCAGTGCTCCTCAAAAAACACCAGGTAGACAAACTTTCTTGAGGCATCCACCAGACCGTGTCTCAAACAAATCCTGGTTTGGGATGTAAAGCCATTCATACTAATAATAGTGAATGGACATCGCTCCCACAGTGTCGGCAATCATAATTCTCTAGGTCGACTATCCACACCTGAAAAAATCACACAAAATGACGTCAATACTTTTTTTTTGCATCCGAGGATGAGAGTATACCAACTTGCAGGATCCACTCCATCAGTTACGCATTCCAAAGCCCTGTATTGGTTTAGGGCTGCTAAATATTCGTCTTGCTTAACTGCATGACGTTCCCATGCTTTAACTGCATGGGAACGTGTGGAAAATTAATATGAACATAAATATTTGGTGGTAAAAGAGGACCACTAGGCGATGTAGATTGCGATGTCAGCTTCAAAGCACGATAGTAAAATTGTCCAGAAGTGCACCTATTTCTATGCGCAAAAAACATTTTAGGCTTAATTAACGTACAGTATTTTTTGCAAACAGAGAAGAAAATGCACACCAATATTGTGAACACTAAATATTATCACATATTGAGCCTGCAGAGTATATTAAACTCAGAAGATATAACACAATGAGTACGTAATGCATGGGGCAATACTTATGTTACTGCTGTTATACAGACGAAGCGTGTGATTGGTATTTTGATTTGTCGGAGAGAACATCGCTGGAATGTAAACACACACGTAGTTTTTTTAAACAAATTGCACACGCACGAGCCAAGTGTAGGAAACATCCTGCTGCAGAAAATCCAGAAAAAGTCTGATTTGAAATTCGTCTTGCCATTATATTTTGAATTCTCTGTGAAATGCACAATTAAATTGCGATGCAAAACTATTTATGGAGCCCTGGCGTTTATATGTTGCTGGCGAGAAGAACTTTCCGAATGGCTATCAGCGATGTGAACTGCACATCGAATCAGAACATGGTGTCTACAGCTGCAGTCCTTGTAAAGTAAAGCTAGCAGTGCTACGAATTTCATTCCACCCACTACGTGTTAGAGCAGTAAGGTTCACTGTCCACTGGCTGCTGGTTGTCGTAAGATGAATCTTCGTTTTTTTCAGCCCTAATGCTCCCGCACAAACTGCAACTCAGCATTCCCTAATGCGTGCACTAGCAGACGATTGCGTGCCTTGGCCTAACGAAAAGGTAGACAAGCATATAGTGTTGACACGTTGCTTATCGTGAATCATTTACACCGCGGACAATCATAAATGTAGGAAGCTAGCGTTACACTTAGTGGTTGAAGCCAACTAACCAACTTTTAGGCTTTATTTCATGAAAAGCTTTACGTAGACTCATTCACTACCTATTTTAGTTATGTACGCATTAATATATATTGCAACAGCGTAAGTTCGCCGTAATTCTGCATCTATGATTGTTGTTATGTATAAAAAAATTTTATAGCTTCATATTTATGTTATACATGTTGCTGCTTATTTAAGTTTATTCTACATCTTTAAATGCTTTTCTTGACATATACACTGCTGTATTTTGTTCACAGATATGACACGTTTCTCACGTCTTGTTTTGCACTTTTACTTTGAAATATAGCCATCCCTTCATGTAATAGCCTCCTAAGAGGACCCAAAATGATATTTGATTGGGATGTTAAAGTACAAAAAGGTTCGTGTTGGAAGCTTTGTGCGTTTACACATGGAACGCTTTCTGCGATAAACCCACGCACAATAATGAAAAGTGTGCTCCTGTTTTCGTGGGCAAACTCAAAGTGTTTGTCATAAAACATATCTGTGTGTTTTCGCGGATAACAAGTTAATTTAAACAGAAAGTGATGTCGAGAGTGTAAATACTTGAGGCTTCAGGCTTTACTAGTATTTCTAAGGATAACACTGCAAAATCGCATGCACCAACTTTTCCAGCTGCCGTTCGGACTAAGTTAGGTGATGAATGTATATTTTCTTTCAAATTGAACGCTTCATTGTCGTAGAGATTAGTGCTTTTGTGCGCGAAAGTCACGAAAATGTTTTTCCAATAAGATGGCAAGCTATTTTATTCTAATTACAAGTAGTTTTTGACATGACTATTCAGGCTTAGCCATCTGACAATAATCATGCAGCATATGACTGACCCAGTATTGATCTGGCGAAAAACACGAAGAAAATTACTGGTGAGTAACAACTGCAATAGCTACCGGCTACTAAGCAGGTACCCTGAATTTAGTGAATTGGGCTCGAAGATAGTAGACGCTATCATTGTTCTATGTTTACTAACCTGCCAGAGCGTCCAGCCATAGTTCCCTTGTCATCATATGGCGAGGTTCTGTTGGACGTTTAGGAAACACGAAACTGTACTGAATTCTTGTTTCAGGGCCACTTATTCATGCATACGGTGTTGAGTGCGTCGCGTTCTTGAGCACGCCAGATGCTGATCCGACGCACCCAAATATTCAGTTTCTTCTCGTGACACTCAACCCCACGACTGTCGAAGCAGGATACCTAGCCGGTCTGATAGGCGTATCACAGGTGAGCTTCAATTTTTACTTCAATATTAATGCTTTAAACCTTTCTTCACCATGAATATATGCGAAACTTTATTGAACTTGAACGAAAATAGTTTTGTGTTGTTCCTACATGTTTTTTGTAATCAAAAGGGCATAATTTATATTTAGTAAGGTACTTCAGTTCAGTAATGGCCTTAAAAAGAAAATGTAAACATCAACCACAGATTGGGATCACTATGACAACTGGAAATCTGTGGAATCTAGCATCAAGAAACAAATTCCACCTTTTGCATGTCTTCGCAGAACATGTGCAAAACAGTGCGTTTACTCTGGAAAACGATGTGAGTGGCACCGTCATACACGCTGCCTCTATTTCCGAGGAAGCATTGGGGTGGAAGTAGTGTTGCAAGTGGTGGAGGTACATAATATATATATATATATATATATATATATATATATATATAATATATAATATATATATAATATATATATATATATAATATATAGATATATATATATATATATATATATTAATAATGAGATCTAACAGACAGTAATGACACGGAATGTACAGAGAAGATATTAGAACCAATTAAATGTAAATAAGAAGAAAGAAAAGTGGATAAAAATAACCAGCCGTGAGCAGGCCGTAGTCATCTACCCGCTCGTAATAAGTTCACGTACTACGACGCCACACATGCGCATAAAAGAGTGTTTCACACTCGTCACTTGGCCTATAGATGGCGCTGACTGACACCCCTACTTCTAAATTCACATATAAACCCAAAAAAGTGGATGGAGGGAATGCCGCTGAGATAGCTCAGTGGTTAGAGCATTGAACGCGTTATTGGAAGTCGTAGTTTTGTTTCCTGCTCACCGCTGGTTATTTTTCACCCACTTTTCTTTTTCTTATTTACATTCCATTGGTTCTAATAACTTCCCCTGTACAATCCTTGGCATTACTGTCTGTTAGATCTCCTTACTATTGTGTCAAAACACGGAAAAATGAGCCCTTAGGTATACTTTTTCTTAATATATATATATATATATATATTATATATATATATATATAATTGCTACATGCCAGTGCAGGGAGTTGAAGAAGACAAAGCATATAGACTGGCGCGAGCTATTCTGTGCGGCTGGCGCTGCTAGCTTAACCAGCTGTAAATACATCTCTGACTACCCCTCCGAGTCGGTCTCATTCTCGTAACATATTTGGTGGAGTTGTGTGATGCCCGTCCTCGCCACGGAATTCCGAAGCAGACGCTCCTTCGCGGCTTTCAACTTTACCACTCAAGACTCAGCTACATCCTCCCCGGTCGCCCGCCATTCTGCCCGGCCTGTCAACCCAGCGCCTGCAACAACTTTCGTGATGCTTCCCGCCCTCAATGACCCAGGCGTGTTCTCAGGTCGCGAAGGTTTCGACGTCGACAAATGGCTACGCCTCTACGAACGCGTCAGTGCTACTTACAGGTGGGATCCCACACTTATGCTCGCAAACGTCATCTTTTATCTCGACGGAACCCCTCGTGTTTGGTTTTCCAACCACGAGCATGACATAACAAGCTGGGACAGCTTCAAGGAAAAGATCCGTGAGCTTTTTGGCAACACCCTTGGTCGTCGTGAAGCTGCAAAGAATGAGTTGTCGAATCGCGCACAATCTTCCGCGGAGCCCTACATCGGTTACATTCAGACTGTCCTCTCACTATGCCGCCAAGCTGACGAAAACATGCCAGAGCCCGAAAATGTTGCCCATATCCTAAAGGGTATCGCCGACGATGCTTTCAACCTGTTGGTATTCAACAATGTGTCATCTGTTGATGCGATCATTCAAGAATGCCGCTGGTTCCAACAAGCAAAAGCAGGCGCATCTCCCATCAGTTCCAGTGCCTTCCGAACACCGCTGCAACGTCCTCGTGGCTCGACACATATCATCCCAGACACCTGTGACAACTTGACGCGACTCGTCAGGCGCGAACTTGAAGCGGCTGCTCCAGCTAAGGTGAGACCAACGTCTCCTGACCCCTCTCCTCCAATTAGGTTGCCCCTCACTCAAGCAGTCGTCCCGCAGAAAATCGCCAGCATGGGAATTCACACTATCTCACCGCCTCCCCGCACCAACTTTCAGCCCCAATACACGCCTGCACGTCCCTTCCCAACCGGCTCTCTCTCAACGTTCCGTACTCCGTTCGCATGGTGAACACACGATAACAAGCCCATCTGCTTCTCGTGTCACCAACGGGTACATTTCTCGCCATTGCAGAAGTCGCTGGGGTCCTCTTGTACAAGCCTCCTCTTGTCCATCTATGCACGTCCTGCCTATTGCCTTAAGACCAGCCGTGACCATTTGCCTAGACACCTGCTACTGAACACCGCTACTCCCGCTCTCCACCCCCCCAACGTCGCCAGTCTCGTTCTCCACAGCCCCGCCGACCGTCTTCCCGCCTTCCCACGAGGTTCCCCGACAAAAAACTAAGTGTTGCAGCCCCGGGAGGTGGCGCTGCATCGCTCGGTTTGAGCGAAAATCCTCTCTTCACGATACCGACAAAACGGAACCTTATAGACGTACAAGTAGACGGCGTACCTGTCACTGCTCCTGTCGACACCGGCGCTCAACTTTCCGTGATGACGAGTGATTTTCGCCACAAGCTCAAGAAGGTTCTCACACCTGCGATTACTCAGTTCGTCCGTATTGCAGACGGCAGAATAGCATCAATCGTTGGAGTGTGCTCCGCTCGTGTAAGCATTGCGGATCGACACTCAGTTGTTCTCTTCACCGTCCTTGATATATGCCCCCGACGTAATCTTAGGCGTCGACTTCCTGTCAGCGCATTCTGCCCTCATAGACTGTTCGTCCAGTACGCTCCGTCTACACTTGCCCGCAACAGAACCTCTTGCACAACGGCCGAGTCACCTCTGCACAACGGGACACCGCGCCTTCCTCCACAGACACTGACCTACATAGAGCTCGTCTCAACCACCAGTTCCCGTCGGTGACTATGTTCTGACCCCTATCACCAATGTCCTCATAAACTGTCATTACATTACCGCACACCATTCTGTCCGTCAGAGGAAATTCTACGTGCCTCCCAGTTGTGAACTTTAGCTTGACACCTCAAGTGCTGCCACAAGGGATCTCTTTGGCATTGCTCTGCACCTTAGAAGACAATGCGGTAGATGTTTTCACGACGGCCGCTCCTTGTGACCCCCACGCTCAACATCAATCTGCCACTTGCTCCGACGGTGCTATAAGCGGATGATTGCTTCCAACTTAACGCCGCAGCAGACTGATGAGCTCTACCGCGTTCTGCTTTCCTACATCGACGTTTTTGAACTCAGCGGTCGTCCGTTGGAGAAAGCTACTGCTATGACCCACTGCACAAGCACTGGTAATGAGCATCCAATTCATAGGCGTCCATATCGGGTGTCGTCGGCCGAGTTTCACGTTATCCAAAGTGAGATCGATAAAATGCTCTCCAAGGGCATTATTGAGCCATCGTGCAGTCCTTGGGCTTCTCCTGTAGTACTAGTCCGCAAGAAACGGTGCATAGCGTTTCTGCGTTGATTACGACACCTTAACAAAATTACCAAAATGAACGTGTACCCCCTGCCACGAACAGATGATGCGCTTATTGCCTCTATGGGTCCCATTATTTTTCCTCCACAGACCATTGTTCCGGCTACTGGCAGATAGAGATAGATGAAATGGACCGTAAAAAACGGCATTTATCACCCCCGATGACCTATATCAGTTCAAGATCATGCCCTCCGGCCTTTGTAACGCGCCCGCCACCTTCGAGCGAATGATGAACTCCCTGCTCAGAGAATTCAAATGGTCCACCTGTTTGTGCTACTTAGACGACGTCATCGTCTTTTCACCGTCATTTGAAGCTAATATAGAGCGCCTCTCAGCCATCTTGAGAATCTTCCGTCGCGCTGGCCTGCAGCTCAACTCTTCCAAACGTCACTTTGGACGCAATCAATCACAGTACTTGGCCATTTAGTAGACGCCAACGGCGTACAACCAGACACGGCAAAATCAGCGCCGTCAAAAACTTTCCTTTACCATGATTTGCGAAGGATGTACATAGCTTTATCGGACTATGTTCCTACTTCCGACGCTTCGCGAAAAATTTTGCGCACATAGCGAGGCTGCTTACGTAGCTCCTCAAGAAAGACGTCCCGTTTTTCACGGGGCTCCGCAGAGGCTTCTGCGTTCTCGACTCTCATCGCTCTTCTCACTACTCCTCCGATTCTGGCACACTTCAATCCTGCTGCACCTACGGAAATCCGAACAGATGCAAGTGGACATGGCATTGGTGCAATGCTGGCTCAGACATAAAATGGTCATGATTGCGTTATTGCATATGCCAGCCACCTCCTATCCGCCCCTGAACGTAACTGTTCAATCACAGAGCGTGGGTGCTTGGCTCTTGAATGGGCAGTGGCGAAATTTCGACCTTATCTATACGGACGCCCATTTTCGGTAGTTACCGACCACCACGCGCTCTGCTGGTTTAACTCTCTGAAAGATCCGCCGCCTTGGTCGCTGGGCTTTGCGCCTGCAAGAGTTTTCCTATTCGGTGGTCTACAAATCTGGCCACCTACACCATGATGTTGATTGCCTCTCCCGATACCCTGTCGACGATCCTGAGGACACTGACGAGACCACGGAGAACTTTATGTTCTAAGTGTCCAACTTCCTTAATAATGGGGAAGAACAGAAGCGCGATCCAGTGCTGCTTGACATCATCAGCCGTATGGAATCTTCCCCAAATGACGCCTACGTCCACTACTTTTTCATTCAAAAGGGTGTGCTATACCGTCACAATTTCCGACCAGACGGGCTTGACCTTCTAATTGTTGTGCCTAAAAATTTGCGCCGCTGTGTTCTCGCCGAAATTCACGACGCTCCCAGGGCTGGACACCTTGGCGTATCCCAAACGTACGAGCGCGTCCGCCGCCGTTTCTTCTGGCCAGGCCTTGCTCGCTCGGTACGCCGATACGTCACCACGTGTGACCTATGCCAACGTCGTAAAACACCATCGCTGCTAGCCGCTGGCCATCTTCAACCAATTGACATACCCGCGGAACCATTTTACCGTGTTGGATCAGACCTGCTTGGTCCTTTTCCCACATCAACATTGGGAAAAAATGGATAGCCGTTATTACAGAATACGCTACACGCTACGCTATTACGCGAGCTCTACCGACCAGCTGAGCAACCGACGTCGCTGACTTCTTGATACGGGACGTTATATGATTCACGGTGCAGCGAGACAGCTTCTCACAGATCGTGGCCGTACATTTCTATCCCAAGTCATCGCCGACATTCTGCGTTCTTGTTCCACGCAACACACACTGACAGCCGCTTACCACCCTCAAACAAATGGCCTCACGTAACGATTTAACCTCACTCTAATAATATGCTCGCTATGTACGTGTCGCCCGACCACCAAAACTAGGACCTTGCCTTACCCTACGCAACTTTCGCGTCTAGTTCCTCCCGTCACGACACAGCGGGCTTTTCGCTGTTCTACTTACTGTACGGAAGAGAGCCGACTTTACCAATGTACACAGTCATCTAAGCTCACACCTCGTCCACCAACGAGTATGCCCGCGACGCGATTGAGCGAGCCGATCATGCCCGTCATCTCGCTTGCGCTCAGCTGATGGCGTCGCAAACCAACCAATGCCGTCGGTACAATGCGGAACATACAGACGTACATTCGCTTTCGGTACCCTCGTTTTACTCTGGTCCCCTCATCGTTGGCTGGACCTATCAGAAAAAATGGCAGCATATCCACGGAGTGAATAATGGAGAGTGGGGCGACGCATTCGTTCGTCCATGCGTCCGTCTGTGTGACCGTCCATGCGTCTGTTCGTGCGACCGTCCCTGCGTTCGTTCATGCATCCGCCCCTGCGTCCGTTCATGCGTCCATCCATGCATCTGTCTGCGTGTCCGTTCGTCAATCTATTGAACACTCCAAGTCCCACCATCTCGCACCTTTTTATCATATATTCCCCATATAGAAGCACCGCCATTCAGTGGACATTCCAAGGACTAAACGAGAGGTGGCACACGCTCACTTTCTTACGGCTTGCGCTTCGGGTCTACTTCCCACCTTCAACCACCTTGAGTTCATGGTATATACTAGTTCACTATATTCATGGCACTGCAGCCCAATGCTCGCTAAACCTTCCTAAAACCAAGGAGGTTACGCCCAGCGAGTATAATGTAGCAACCCTTTCTTGTCCGATAGTGCTCAATGCACATCACAATGGCTGCTAATGGGAATCGCAGCGTGCGCGTTGACTAAAAGCCGAATGCTCCGTCTCTCATTCCCCATTAGCAGCCATTGGCATGTACATTGAGCACAATTTTTTATTGTTAAACAACGCACAGAAGAAATCTTTTACCGGCACCACCTTGGAGGTCAAATGTTATACCTATTTCGGGTATGTGCCACTGGTGGTTACGTACTACGAGGGACGCCCAAGCCACGCCATGAGGAGCTTCGCCCCTAAAGCTTCTGTCTCATCACACGGGACCCTACCGTATATTGCGTCAAGTAACACCTGTTACCTACGAGATCAGTTCCATCTATCCACCATCATATGCTGTGTGGTCCAGTGATATTGTACACGTCTCGCGGATCAAGCCCTACAGGAATGCGTCAGATAATGACCATTAAAGCACCGGGCCGGTGTCTTCGCCGCCGGGGGCATGCTACGTGCCAGTGCATGGAGTTGAAGAGGACAAAGCAGATAGACTGGTGCGAGCTAATCTGTGTGGCTGGAGCTGCCCGCTTAACCGGCTGTAAGTACATCAATGACTACTCCTTCGAGTCGGTCTCCTTCTCGCAACAATATATATATACATATATACATATATATATATATATATATATATATATATATATATATATATATATATATAATATATATATATATATATATATATATATATATTAGGGAAAGAAG
The DNA here is from genome assembly GCF_013339725.1 of Rhipicephalus microplus. Taxonomy (NCBI): domain Eukaryota; kingdom Metazoa; phylum Arthropoda; class Arachnida; order Ixodida; family Ixodidae; genus Rhipicephalus; species Rhipicephalus microplus. The sequence continues at coordinate 3,100 of NW_023611515.1, read as the reverse complement.
TGTACACCTAAGGGCTCGTTTTTCCTTGTTTTGACACAATAATTATGAGATCTATATATATATATAATTGCAGGGAATAAATTCTTGGACACCAGTAAATAGTATGAATAAAAAGCAGACACACGTCGAAAAAGCAGAAAGGTTTTGGTGGTTCGGTGTGGGGCAAAAAAAGAGGGCAAAAAAGAGCCCACACCGAACCGCCAGTGCCAGGAGGGGCCGTCTGATCGGGAGAAATGAGTTAGTGAACGGAAACATACACAGACCGCTGACATCAGAAAGGTGAAGGGGAGGGGAGAGAGTTGAAGGGGGAAGAGGAGGGAAAAGTGGAGGGGGGAAGTGGAAGGAAGAGTGGAAGGGGGGCACCGAGGGGCATCCACCGTATATTATTTTTCTCTTCTTCTTCTCTTTTTTCTTCTTTTCTTTCCTTTTCCTTTTTTTTTTCTTTTTTGTCCTTTTAACTTTTCTGTCTTTTTTTCCTCTTCCTTCCGCTCTGATTTGAGATTGTATAAAGCTGAGCACGAACAAACTGTATCTTTCATCCTGATGAAGGCCAGACTCTAGGCCGAAACGTCGAAATAAACCACGTTGTGACCGCTCACGGAGTATCTACTGGAATATATGCAACGCTACCTATATATATATAATATATAATATATATATATATAATATATATATATATATATATATATATATATATATATATATATATAATATATATATTATATATAATATATATATATATATATATATATATATATATATAGAAGAGAAGAAACACAACCTAGAGGTTTTTTAATTTTATTAGCAACGGTTTTGACCGGTGGACCGGTCTTCTCAGAGATTGCCCGGGTCGAAACCGTTGGTAATAAAATTAAGACAACTGCTAATTTGTGTTTCTTCTTTTCCAAAGTACGTTTGGCCCATTGGAAAAACTGGAAAAACTTCTTTAGTATATATTATATATATATATTGGATAGCGCAATGCTGGAAATTAATGCCTTTTATGGAAGCACTTTGTGAGGCTTGCCAAGCAGTTAAGTGTACTAAAACAGGAAAAAGCTCAGAACGAGCATCAACAAGTGAAGTCGAAGCAGCGTAGCTTGGGGCACTCCAACCAGTAGTACACTATGTGTTGTCTTTTGAATAGTTGTGCACGGCTTTGCCAAATTAGCGCAGTGGAAATATGCCCGCTCCCCGCTCGAAAGGCTTTGGTATATTCTAGAGTAGATTAAACCAATATATGACCATACATGCTCCTTTATTTGTATTTTCATGGTAATATTGTATTTCAATGTACCAGTGACCCATTTCAAAGAGTGATGAAACGGTTGGAAATGACTTCGACAATCTTAGAACCTTGTGAGTCACAATACGTGCGCATTTCCAACATTAAAGTTAGGACTGGCCCCGCCGCGGTGGTCTAGCGGCTAAGGTACTCGTCTGCTGACCCGCAGCTCGCGGCCCGGCTGCGGCAGCTGCATTTCGATGGAGGTGAAAATGCGGTAGGCTCATGTGCTTATAATTGGCTGCACGTAAAGAACCCCAGGTGGTCGAAATTTTCGGAGCCCTCCACCACAGCATCTCTCATATTCATATGGTGTTTAAACTCACATATATCTAGAGTTAAGACTGGAACTTTCGTGGTTCTATAGATAAGACCAGAAATCCGATTATGCACGTATAAAAGCTGAGACGCTAGTGCACTTTTCTCTTTATCGACGTCCGATGCTTGTTCGCTGCTATCAGTGTGCGGTGGGCATTGATTTCTGTTTCGCAGCCACAATTTTTTCAAATAAAAGCTTGAAGTCGGAGACGTCAACTGTTGCCTTCGTCAGTGCTATGGCCCCAGGACAGTGTATGCCTTTGAAAACATATAAATTGTTTTAGTAAATGCAAATAAAAGAAAGAACAAGGCAGTCGCTCCCCTACATTGAAAACATTGTATCCTATCCCTGTTTTTCAAAAGGTATTCTTAAGTTTCGGAAGTTCATGGTCGTTATATGAAGTGTGAATAATGCGTGTGCAATCGGGAGGTGCAGTTACCCAAACGTATGTTTCAAGTGTTCAATTTTACCGCAACATAAAATGCACTACATATGCGTGACGTTTTATTTGTGTACTATTGCAGATATATGAAAACTACTACAAGCGAAAGCATGGTGACAACGTATTCATGATTGTGCCAGCACTTCTGCGCCCCAAATCATCAGGCTACATTCGGCTGAGGAGCACCAATCCCGAAGAGTATCCTAGTATTAACCCTAGATTTTTTACCGATACATCAGACCTTGAATCATTAATTGAAGGTGAGTATTTGTAATTACATTTTGAGCTTCGTGTCCGGGCACGACCTGTTTTATTATTGCACATATATAAAGAAATAATTCAAAAAGAAGACTACACAAGGTGTCATTACAGATGCCACAATTTTCTGGGTACTACATGGAATCAAGTCTTGTTCACACCCGATCTTCAAGACAACTAAAGTTTTCTGTTCGAAAGTAAGTGCGAGAGGGCTATGGTTGCTAAGTTAGTTACCGTGAAGCTCAGAGTTTTTTAGACCTACGTAAAGCTCAGCTCGAATGGAGGAAGACGGGAGCCGCAGACCTAGTCAGCTTCTAGATACTGATAGCTCGTACGTATACGTTATAAAGGAAGTTAGGACGTAGAAATATGGATACCAAGCAGAGCAACGCAAATTCAGCTGTCCTGCTGTTCTGCTGCGACTACGACTAGGACTACTACGGTGAACGAATGGGTGCCACTTCAAGAATGTTCACCCCTAAAAGGTTGAGCGGAAACCTCGATCGGTTGAAAAGGTATCCGGCTGGTAGAGAAGATGGCTCTTTACGGCTCTGGCAGGGCTCACAAACGGTTAAGTATACTGGTTGCACACTACGACTACGTCTAAGACTACTACGATGAACGAACGGGTGCCGCTTTAAGGAGCTTCGCCCCTAAATGGTTATGTGTCCGCTGTTCAGCTGTCCTGCTCAATCATTCGACAATACCTTGGGCTTTACGCTCCAACGCACGATATAATTAAGAGTGACGCTATGATGGAGGGCTCGGGAAATGTTGACCATGCGGTATTTAACGC
>NW_023611514.1:0-88332 GCF_013339725.1 Rhipicephalus microplus | reverse complement strand
CGCGCCACTTCTCCTCAGGTACAGGTAGTAATATGCACGATACCGGAGGTACCGGTGCGTGATAGCAACCTACAAAGAGCGGTTGTCAACGTAAACCAAGAGATATGACGGATGAGTCGAGAGAAAGGCTTTGAGGTGGTGCAAATAAACAGAGAGGTGCATAAGTGGAGTGGTTTTCAACGAGACAGAATTCACTTCGATGAACGGCTAGGTCATGGGCTGAGTTGGCGACTTGCAGGACGCGCAGTAGCTTTTTGGGGGGCAAGCGAGCCCTTCGGTGTGCAGGATAGCTAGTAACGAGGAAAACAACCAGGGAGACTCTTTGACAGGTGGTATGGGCAGATACGATTCCAAAGTGGCACCAGTATCTAAGATAGATAGAGTACGGGGTAGAAATAGACGTAGCCACGAGCGCCGAGCCAATTCAGACATAGGGTATATTAACATGCAGGGTGGTAGGAACGGGCTGAAGTGGGAAGAGATAAAAGAACAGCTAATGAAGGAGAGGCCGATGGTATAAGCTTTTGTACAAACACATCTCAGGGACATGGAACAACCTCCTAACAATCTGGACCACGCGTGGGAATATTGTAATAGAACAGAAGGCCGCAGAAAGGGGGGTGGTATTGGGGAATTCATTCATAAAAGTACAGACTGGCAAAGGGTCAAGCAGGAGTGCAAGGAACATTTATGGCTAAAAGGGAAAGTGGCAGGGCAAATGACACTCCTTGGTTTTGTGTACTTGTGGACGGGAGCAAAGGCCAGAGAGGAAAACCAGGCAATGGTAGAGTGTATATCAAAGGACATTTTGGAGCTAGGAGGAGAGTGCGAGATAATTATACTAGGATATATGAATGCGTACATAGCAGATATAGATGGGCATACCAACCCGACAGGCAAAATGATCATGGATATGTGTTAAAGGCTTGATTTGATCATTTGCAACAGTACCGAGATGTGTGAAGGGCAAATAACATGGGAGGTAGGAAGGCTGCAGTCGACAATAGATTACACACTGATGTCACATGGTACGTATGATAAGCTCAGGGGAATGCACAGAGATGAAGGTGGCTCCAGAAGTCTGGGTAGTGATCACAAACGTATCAAGCTAAGTTTTGAAAGAGCAGTGAAAGTGGGAAGGAGACAAGATGACAACTACAGGAAAATTTTTATTCAGAAAGGCAAATTGAAATAGCTACTAAACAAATTGAGAAAGTAATCACTGAGGTTAATAAAACATTGTGGACATACACGAAACTATTTAGACTGAGTTAGAGCTTGCTAAGGCACGTGACAAGTCATCCCGGAAAAGAAGACCCAAACCCAAAAGTTGGTGGGATGAGGAAGTTAAGAGAGCCATAGCAAAACGTCAGGAAGCCTCTAGGGAACACAGACATGCTAAGCAGCGGGGTGAACCAATAGATGATGTTGAAAGTAAATTGGAAATCTTTATAAGCTATAGAAGGAATGCATCCCTTCTGATCAAAGAAAAGATTAGAAGAAAGGGAGCTCACTAGCTGGCAGAAGTACATAAAGAAGATAGAAAGGCAGCTGCGAAATTTCAGAACCATCTAAACTTCCTAAGAAATGATACGAGCCTAGAGCGGAGGTTTATGACTACAGTTCAATGTATTAGGCTAGAAAGGGACGAAGCTATTCAATATATAAGAACAAGGGTGACAGAAAAATTTCAACAAACAAGTGCTTTATGCACCACGATAGACAAGGATGAATCAAGTGGCGCAATGGCTCCATTTTCACAACGAGAGTGGGAAAGGGCTGAGAAAAGGGTTCCTAGAAGTACATCAACAGGCCCAGATGACATTCCAATCACGCTAATAAAGACATTAGGTCCGAAGTCTAAGCAGGCTATGAGAGAGGTAGTGAGCAAAATAATAATCGATGGAGAAGTTCCCAATAGATGGACACTTAGCAGGATGAGCATGATCTATAAAGGAAAGGAGGACAAAGCTGGCATAAACAACTACCGTCCTATAACAGTGACATCAGTAGTCTACAGGCTGGCGATGCAGATTATAAAGGAAAGACTGCAGGCATAGATAGAGGATGAGGGCGTGCTGGGGGAACTGCAGAATGGGTTTCGGAAACACAGGAGGTTGGAAGACAATCTGTTCTCACTGACGCAGTGCATCGAAATAGCAGAAAAGGAACACAGGCCTCCTGTGGCTAGCCATTTTGGATATCAAGGGAGCGTACGATAGCGTGCTTCAAGAGGACTTGTAGGGAATACTGGACACACTAGTTGTAGAAGATGGAGTCACTAACCTTTTAAAGGATATCTATAAAAGTAACAAGGTAGTTATAAAGTGAGAAAAACAGGTATTCAAGCCCACAGAGGTAAAACGGGGGCTTAGGCAGGGTGTCCTCTGTCACCCTTGTTATTCATTATGTGCCTACAAGGATGAGAGGTCAAATTAGAGGGAAGTGGACTTGACTTCAACCTCTCTTTCGTCAAACAAGGAAAACTCATTGAACAGGCACTACCCAGCTGATGTACGCAGATGATAGAGTACTAATGGCTGGCAAGAAGGAAGATTTGCAGAGATTGATGGACATCTGCGGTAATGAGGGAGATAGGTTAGATTTCAGATTCAGTAAGGAAAAACCAACAGTCATAATTTTTAATGATATTGAAGGTATTGAGCTCAGGATACAGGAGGTCACGCTATAAATAACAGATAAATACAAATATCTGGGCGTATGGATAAGCAATGGGACCGAGTGCCTAATGGAACACGGAATATACGTAACGACTATAGGTAACAGGAATGCATCAGTAATAAAAAAATAGGGCACTGTGGAATTACAATAGGTATGATGTTGTGAGAGGAATATGGAAAGGGGTCATGGTTCCTGCTCTGACGTTCGGCAATGCGGTCTTCTGCGTGAGATCAGAAGTTCTAGCAAGATTAGAAATTAAGCAACGTGGAATAGGTAGGCTTGCCTTAGGAGCTCACGGGAATACACCAAATCAGGGAGTACAGGGTGATATGGGATGGACATCATTTGAGGGCAGGGAAGCTAGCAGCGAGATAAAATTTGAGAAGCGATTAAGAGAAATGGGGGAGGAGCGTTGGGCTAGGAAGGTATTCAGCTACTTGTACATGAAGAATGTCGATACAAAATAGAGGAAGCGAACCAGGAATTTGACTGGTAAATACTTGGAAAACAGCAGGGGGCCAAACCCAAAAGAATTATCGGTTAAGAAGAAGGTGAAGGAAGCTGAGACCGATATGTGGAGAATTTGCATGATTAAGAAGTCCGCACTAGAGATCTATCGAACTTTTAAGCAGGTAATTCCCAAGGGAAGGATGTAGGATAATACTCGGGGTAGTTCTCTACTGTTTGAGGCCAGTACGGGAGTATAGCGAACCAAGACATATCGGGCCAAATACGAAGGGGTAGACACGGTATGCAGTGCGTGTGGAGAGGAAGAAGAAACTGCCCAACACTTGATAATGTTCTGTGAAGGGCTTCACCCTATAGTTCAGGATGATGGCGCAGAGTTATTCAAAGCACCAGGGCTTAGGGACAGGGAGGTCAAAATAGACTTTAGTAGGGTAGAAATAACTAAAAGGAGTTTATCTGATTGGTGGCTAAAGTCAAGGCACGAGTGAAAATTAAACACTTCACTGCAAAGTACGAATCCTCAACCTCACTATTTAAAGGGAAAAAAAATAAATCTAGTTTTTGGTTCATTAAGTATTACGGCTTGGTGGTGCTAGCCACCGCCCGATCTAAAGAGCACAGCCATATCCATTCATCCATCTATCCATCCCGCGACGGGGGGGGGGGGGGGGGGGGGTCAATGACGTGTTCGGATTTCAATACACGGAGCCTTTGGGAAGTTTCGCAACTCACATAATCGAATAACTCTGACGTACATGGGGTTCCTGCTTGTAACTAATGTTTGTAAGTTGCAATCTGTGTGCCGTGTGTGCTGACAATAATCATGATTTGTAATACCGTTTTAAATGCGAAGAATTTCTTAGCGAACTTCGGTGACTTCGAGCGTATCTCTCTATCTATCTACCTACCTATCTATCCATCTATGCATCTATCCATCTATCTATCTATATATCTGCCTACGACTGTTAGTTCTCCTTGCCGTTTCCACAATGCTATCGATACCAAAATTGGTATGTCGTAACATAACTATATGACGAGCATAAATGTCTAGTCATAGCATGACAATCATGCCATGTATTTCATGAATGTCATTATTTACATTTCATGGTCTTCCGGCCCTTACAGTGGTTTCGTTCACGTGACATGTTGCAAGACTGGTATGGTATGACATTACTGCATGGTGAACACAAGCGACAGACCCTAACATAAAGATCATGACATGCGTGTCATGCAACAGCATGATTACATGCCACGCTAATGATGCGCTGGTGGCATTTTCGATAGCTTCGCATATACCTATTTTGACATTATGGGGCGTGAATAGATAATGAAGGTATGTGACTGGTGCAAATATGATAATCATGAGATGGCTGTCATGTAAAAACATGACTACATGCCACACTAATGATGTGCTTGTGGCCGTTTCGTTAGATAAACAACGACCAAATTTGGTATTACAAGACGTGAATGGATGACGAAGCTATGTGACTGGTGCAAACATGATAATCATGAGATGCTTGTCATGTAACTACATGACTAAATTCCATGCTCATGATGCGCTTGCGACCGTTCCGCTATCTTCACATGTACCAAATTCGGTATTACGAGACGCGAACAGATGAAATATGTAAATGACACGTGCAAACATAATAATGACATCCGTGTCATGTAACAACATGACTACATGCCAAACTCACGATGCCCTGGACACCGTTTCGCTATCTTCACATATGCCAAATTCGGTATTGCGTCACGCGAATGGATGACGATGGTATGTGAGTGGTGCAAACATGACAATCGTGAGACTCGTGTTATCTAAGAACATGACTACATGCCACACTCATGGGGCCAATACACTTCGACGTGACCCGGCGCGCGTGCATGCTGGTATTCATTTATTCGTGCCACCCCGGCGATAGTCCACAGGCCCTTACGCTCAGACTACTGCTGACCGACACGTACCCTAGCCTGAATCCCTTCACGCTATTTATCCTGACGTGTTCCCCCAGTGACGCTTGCCCCGCATGTGGGGATGAATCCACGCTGGCGCAGATGCCCGGAGTGCAAGGCTATGTACACTAACCCCGACACTACATCGGTCAGGTGAGAGGCGGCCCTACGTAGCTCCCTCCTGGCCGATCAACATTGGGCCGTCCAGCAGGCCCACGGAGCGGCCGATAGGCTTGGCCTAACAGTCCCGACGTGGGAGTCGCCCGCTGCGCGCTGAAGCGTGCCTTGCAGGACCACAATAAAGTTTCGCAATCAACCCACCAACACCGGCGATGCCACGCCAGGTGCTCATCTGCCTGCAATGTACTCGGAGCCACGCGCCGCGCTGCGTTGCTTTGACGCATGCGCGTTTGAAAGCGCCCGGCGTCCCTCCGTCACAAAGAGAGGCAGACGCGGTGCTGTCTCGGTAGCGTCATCGGCCCGAAATGCGGCACGATGCGTTTCGCACCGGTTGCCACTGGGCCACGCCGACGAATGCTGGTCGCGCCGCGGTCGCGCCTGGCGTGAGACTATTGAGTGCTCGTGTTTTTCTTGCGCAGCGTCGCTGCGCCTAGCGTGTGCGCGCGTCAACGTTACGTCGAAGTGTATTGGACCCTTCATCATGCGCTCGCCGCCATTTCGCAAGATTCACATATACTAAATTTAATATTACGTGACGTGAATTGACCACGAATGTAAATGACACGTTCAAATATGATAGTCATGGCATGTGGGTCATGTAAAACTGGAGTATACATGCTACTCTCATAGCACGCTCTAGGCCATTTCGCTAGCTACACTAACGCCGAATTTGGTATCAGGTGACGTGAATACAATGCGAAGCTAAATGACACGTCCAAACATGATAATCATGACATAGAAATCATAATCTACCACTGCGTCGCAACGTTGTGCTGATTTTAAAGTGACATATAAGCCTTCCTAATTCGTGCTTCACATATTATCGATTCCCTCTGTACGTAGGATCTGCCATTCTTTTTGTCAGTTGGAATTCGCAGATTTTTTAGGGGCGAAGCTCCTTGTTTAGAAAAACTTTATTTACAGCATGTACAGAACACAAAGGCTTCATACCATTCCAGTAACAGGGCACATACACTTCGGCACATCTATATTATGGCGTGGCTTGGGCCTCCCTCGTATGTAACCACCAGTGGCCACATACCCGAAATAGGTATAACACTTGACCTCCAAGGTGGTGCCAGTGAGAGATTTCTTCTGTACGTTGTTTAACAATAAAAAATAGTACTCAATGTACATGCCAATGGCTGCTAATGGGGAATGAGAGACATGAGCATTCGGCTTTTAGTCAACGCGCACGCTGCGATTCCCATTAGCACCCATTGGCATGTACATTGAGCACTATCGGAGAAGAAAGGGATGCTACATTATACTCGCTGGGTGTAACCTCCTTAGCTTTAGAAAGGTTTAGCGAGCGTTGAGCCGCAGTGCCATGAATACAATTAACTTCTATATACCATGAATGAACTCAAGGTGGTTAAAAATGAGAAGTAGATACGAAGCGCAAGCCGTAAGAAAGTAAAAGCCTGATTCTCCTGTCTCTCATTTCTCATTAGCAGCCATTGGCATGTAAATTGAGCCCTATCTGACAGGGAAAGGTTTCTACGTTATACTCGCTGGGCGTAACCTCCTTGGTTTTCGAAAGGTTTAGCGAGCGTTTGGTCGCAGTGCCATGAATACAGTGGATTAGAATATACTATGAACTCGAGGTGGTTAAAGGTGGGAAGTGGACCCAAAGCGCAGGCCGTAAGAAAGTGTGCGTGTGCCACCTCTCGTTTAGTCCTTGGAATGTCCGGTGGATGGCGGTGCTTCTATATGGGGAATATATGATAAAAAGATGCGAGATGGTGGGACTTGGAGTGTTGAATAGATGAACGAACGGACACACAAACAGATGCATGGATGGACGCATGAACGGACGCAGGGGCGGATGCATGAAAGAACGCAGGGACGGGCGCACAAACAGACGCATGGACGGTCACACAGACGGACGCATGGACGGACGAATGCTTCGCCCCACTCTCCATCATTCACTCCGTGGATATGCTGCCATTTTTTTTTCTCTTTACTTTTTATCTTTTCTCTTTAAGACCGCTCCCCCCCCCCCCCCGTACAATTTTGCCGTGCGGCTCCTGTCATATCGGCTCTATGCAACTCGGGCTTTCGCCTCGAAAGGGCTCACCCTCGTTTTTTGGCAATACCGACTTACGACTCGTGATTTTGCTTGGTATTTGCATCAGCTTAGAAAGCATGCGTACATACGGCTGAAGCGCAAACCAGCTAGTACAACGGTCTTTCGCGGGAGAAGGGTAGGCAGACCACGGTTCTGCGGGCCAAGCTTACATTTTGATGTTAAAGCCTGATGACCACACATAATCGCTGCCTGCATCAGCCTTGTGAGGCACGACAGGCGCGGGGGGGGGGGGGGGGGACAGTTGGGACGAGACGCAAGCATGCGAAACGAGGTGCGAGCATGCGTAGAGGGGGATGCTGACGCCACCGTCGAGATTCGATTTTCCAGTAGGGGCGACTATAAAATGCTTCTCATTTAAAACAAAAGTGTGTTAGCCACCCACCCGTCGGTTACCTTACTTGACAGAGACTTCGCTCCTCTCGTTCATTGAGCATGTGATCACAAGTTGTGTCACGTGTTCTGTTCATTAGTTTCTTTTTTTTCTTTTTGCCCCCGGATTGCGCAGATCTAAGGGTGTTGACGTGAACGTTTTCAAAGAAGTAAACTGTGGTTGTTAGATTGGGCCCGTTTGTGTTTCTCCTATTTGTCCCGGTGTGCTTGCGCAAGAATTGCCTTCATCATTACTACACAAGGTAGCGATATTCGCGCAGTTCTGCGACCTGAAGCGGAACTACCTGAACCTGAGCTTCGGCATCGCCGCCTACGACGTCGACTTCGACTCGATTCAGCATCCGTGCGCCAAGATGGGCATCGACGGGCCGTACGACCGCGTCGCCTTCCTGACCAGGCTGCGAGACTTCATCGCGCTGAACTACACCGGCGCAGCTAGCGAGGCCGAGTGCAACCAGGTCACGTGATACACCGGCCCAACCTGGTACGTCTCCCGACTATGTTTCCATGGTACTGTATTTTCCAGGCCCATAGCCAGGATTTTTTTTTTCGGAAAGAAGGGGGGGGGAGCACTTAATGGCTTTGAAAAACACCTCCATAGAAGTTTGGGGAGAAGAGGGGGGGGGGAGCTTAGGGAACCCTTCTTAGCTACGTGCTTGATATTATCTTGCGTTTCGAAATAAAGAGGGAGGCGTCGTTTTGAATTTTCGCAATAAGGGGTGAGTGAGAAGACATTGCTAGTCACGGGCAGTGAAGTAACGAGCCCTGCCTATTACGTTGGCTTGCATGCGTGTAGCCCACGGCCGGATGGGGAACTCCTGGTAGAACCTGACTGGAGACTAATGCAAGGAAACGTGGTGACGTAGTAGCGTCAAATGATTTTAGTTTTAAGAATAAGTAGCCTAACGAAGAGCACTTTGCCGGACCATTGTCCCGGAGTCCGAGCTTCGGACCTGAACGAACTTTTTGTCCGTTAACATCCGAAGATATCTTAGAGCGTTGTTCCACTTTGCTGCTTCGTGATTAAGGCCGCCGCGGTGGATCTGAGCTAAACGTGCACAGTTGCTGACCTGTTGTAGGTCGCTGGTTCCATTAACATCGCGGCGGTCGCATTTCGCTGGAAGCAAATGGTTAAGGTTCGTGCATGCGCACTTCGATGTTAGTGCTCATTTGAAAGAACACCGGATGGTCGAAATTTCCGCCGCCCTCCACTGCATAATGATGTGGCTTCGAGGCGTAAAACCACGTTGTTGTTGCTGCTGCTGTTGTTGTTGTTCTTGTTGTTGTTGTTATTGTTATTTTTGTTGTTGCTATTGTTAATGTTGTTGTTATTGTTGTTATTATTATTGTTGTTGTTATTGTTATTGTTATTGTTGTTGTTATTGTTGTTGCTATTGTTGTTGTTACTATTGTTGTTGTTACTATTATTGTTGTTATTGTTGTTGTTGTTTTTTTTGTTGTTTCCCGATAAACAAACTGTTAGATGACGTACAACTGAACCATTCCCGCGGTTTCGATCAAGCATCCACAAGAAACAGCACACATTTGCGCACGCGCATGCAAAAGCAAAAAAAAAAAAACCGTTTAGTGGCAATTCTGTTGTTTTATGACGGCTTAATCGGTTCTGTTTCAGGGTCCCACGTCCTGAAGATCTCCGGCCTCAGCTCTGACGCGATTCGTTCACCCAGACCCCAGACTGAACCGCAACGACAGTGGACTATTTTACAAACCCGGACTGCCCGTGATTTGCTTGACACGCGAGCCATCCGCGTGTTTTCGATGGACTTATCTGCGATGTTATTATACTGATAGGACTTCGTTTGAACGTTATAGTGCGCATATTTGTTTCGCACTCAGATTCGTCAATAACTAATCAGTTCTACATCAGCGGTTCCATTTATGTCGACGTATATTGTTTTCGTTAATTATACGAAAGATTATACAAAAGATTTTTATGTCGGAGTAAAGTCAGCTTCGAAAATTCGTTTCAGTGTTTCTTTAAGCATCCTGCTGTCTGTTCTTAGACTACACCCTATTTCTATTTTCTTCATGGCGAGAGCCTTGAAGTGAGAATATGAAAACAACCATCAGCCTCTGCTGGCACTTCATTAGGGTATCGCCACAGGAATGTCTACTCTATATACTGTGTTCGAATTTATAAAAGTAGTAAAAAGATTACCGAGTTTGCCCATTTTTCTCTAGTCGTATTCTCAGCTCGAACTCCGTCGTTATTTCTGTCAGAAAGCTTAAATGGTGTGGCCGCTTGCTCCGTCAGCACTTTCATTTATGCGATATTTTTTTTCTAACAGAAGTGTGCTATTCCGGTGTCCATCAAGGCTCAAAGGCACTGTCTACCGTTCTTCACTGCTTTTCCTTTTTGTGTCTGCTATAAAAAGCGTACCATCTGAAGTGTCTAATCATGCCGCGATTCCTCTGGAAAGAAGAAATTTTTGAAGACAAAACTATTCGATCTACGTTGGGTCTGCTTCCACCAGAGGGATGAATTCTCACAGCACTGGTTTCTGGAGGCGATGACAATTGTACTACCGGTTCAAATCAAAACTGAAACCGCGAGTAGTGTCTGCAGGCTTCATCAAGTATTGTTCATTAATAAAACGAATGCCTCAGTGATGGTCTAAAAGGCGTACTCACTTTTTTTGTTGCCCTTATCAGCGGTGGCGAACGCCATGCTCGCCACACACCGCTGACAGCGCCACCAGTCGCCTCTTTGAACGCGTGAGAAAAAGAGCAAGAATTACTCTCTAGCTCTGCCTAAAACTGCCGCTAGTGCCTAAAATACCATTTCAGGTTACGCATGTCTATTTTTATGCAAAATAGGTCCACCTGCAGAGAAATCTTGTCCTAATTGTATACCAGGGTGACGCTACCAGTCATTTTTTTTGTCGATTTTAAACGTCAAAAGTTAAAATTACTTTTTTGTGAGACACACGCTCGATGCCACCAGTGTGATGAACAGTCTTTTTATTTGCGCTACAGTCAGAAAACTTTTGCGAGCGGTAGACAGTCCCTTTGAGAGACGTATTTCGTTCACGGAAACGATATAAAAATACACAAAACTAGAAGACAAAAAAATGACCGCGCATCTGCATGCATCACTGCAAAAGTCATCGAAACATGATAGTCTTCTTTCTGAAGGTGCTGGCTGAGATATAGACAGTATCTGGCAGTAATGTGAAGAAAGGAATGTTTTTGTTGAACACAGAGCTACTAGTAGGCGGCAGCACCATTTCGTTTCAGTAAAGCGTAGGAAACACCCGTTTTTTAGTTCACAGCGCCGCCTTGTCAGCGCAATGTAAAAAAAAAAAACACTGTGGTCTTTAGAATTACGTATCTATGCATTTTCTAAATGAAGAAACACACTCTATACCTAATAGTTACGAACCGATGTTGCGTCTCAAATATGCGTAATATTTGCTTTCTGCCTGACAATCTTCACAAGTATAAACGCAGCCACCAGATCAAGACGGCTGGGTTTTCAACAAGAACATAAATTTTTGCTGGGTGCAGAATCGTTTGGCAGATAGAAAAACAAATACAAGCTAAAATTTATTATTCCGAGAAATATCATCGTCCTTAAAAAGCTCGGTCAGCAGGAGCTAAATCCACGACCTCCTGCTTGACTACAACAGCAGCCGGACAAGCTGTCCACTGCACCACAGTGACATGCTTTGCCAGCTCATCTTTTATATGGACCACTGTCTTCTCTTGGTAAGTGTAATAATGCGTCATAAGCATGACATCTACGACTTCTTTCAACGAGTCGGTTCTATGTACCCGTACACTATACGTCGCGTTTCCAATAGGAGAAGTTTTACTTTGCCATTGCCTGGATACACTGTCATGCGGCTAGTTATCCAAGGCGTTGGCGTGGCTCATAGCATCCATCCGTATCCCAGGCCGCTAAGGAACAACCAACCAACCAATCAACCGAAAATAGCTTTGCAACGCACCTGCTTCGATGAGATATAACTACACCTTCACCACTTATGCTCACACCACGGGAAAATCATGACCGGACGGAATAAGCAAGGCACAAGGTGCGTTGTGTTTCCCCCCTGATCGGGCAGTGGCTCGAACATGCCGCGAGTAGGCAATCCTCATAACTGGTTGAGGTAAACAGCGAAAGAAAATGAAGTTAGAGTAAAGGAAGGTCACAAGACGTCTCAATCTGTCTACGTTTTTTTTTCGCGCTGTTCACCACGACCAGCTATGGATGGTTACCAGCTTGCCCAGTTTTTAATACTACATAGCTGACCTTAGCCAAAGTTTCGCGTACAATCCCTCACAATCTTCTTCCTGTCACACCTCTCTCATTGGTTTGCTTCTCACTGTTAATTACCACAGCTACCACAGTGCTCTATCACCCCAAATTCAGGTTTAATAACATTCATCAATCATTATTCAAGCCCGTTAGTCACCGGGATTGAGATGTATCACTGAGCGTCAATGTGGATGCATTTAATAATATACGGTACCTTATCTGTCAAACAACAACAGGCACTGTGTAAGCTCTCTTATTAAATTGCACAATAAACATAAAACTACCTTTGCAAAGAGACGTTTTCTTGACGATTACCATGACAGAGGGATTAACCTTGTTTTCTTAACTTGTAAATTCCCAGCTTCCGTTTAGTTTCACAGACCACCCTGCCGCCTGGTTCATGGTCCATCCCCCTGTGTTGGTCTTCCTACCTTTCTTTCCACTACACCTGTGTTGGTGAGCGCCATTGATAAGAGGTAATCATCATCAGCAGCAGAAGCAGCTTTGCGGATAGTGAGCAGAAGAAGAAGAGGAGGCAGTCCGCTCTCTCGTTTGACGACTCTATTCCTTCCTTGAATGTCTTCTGGGATGACCACAGGAAGACAACCGCGTTAAACCGTGTCCTCATAGTTTTCCTAGCGTCTGCTTTTGCCGTTTCACCAATATGGGTAAGATTCAGACGTTATTTTGTTTATGTAGAAAAAAGTTGCATCACATAGTGCAAGTTGGGTCAAACGTCTTGTGAGTGATGCTTCGTCGGACACTCTCAAGGCCTAAACTAAGGCGAGAATCCTTTTACACGCGCATGGGCTTACACACTGATTGCGCAATAAATTATGCTCGAAACAGGGCAGTCGTAAAGTCTTCTGCAGGTATTATACTTGTGGTGATATTGCAGCAACGAAAAGAATGGTTTTTGAGACAGCTACTCCGAGGAGACCACCGCCACACAGGCACTGTGAAAAAGCCTTTTGGTAGAAGATGAGAACAGTAAAGGAGGGTGTACAGTACACAAGTATCTCATTATGAATCAAGGTAAGTTTCTCGTGCTTCTAAGCAGGTTGACTCTGGCGCTAACCATGGAACCTTTTTATGATAAACATACACTACCCTAGGTTTTATTTGGAGAAACAAAATTGATTGCTGACCACAAAGAAATGATTTGTTCGATTCTTTCATTTACAGATATAGCGCGCTCTTGTCTGAGCCCCTTACTCGTAACTTAACAGTGCTCCAGGGGCCATGTATCTTCAAACGCAGCCATTGAAAGCAGCACAACGTGATCCAGCGCAGATTTTAGCAGCTTAACCAGCTCATTTTTGGCAAGTGTAACAAAGAACCACTAGGGCCATCCCGCCTTGTGTTCTTTAAAAGCTGCAGCCGTTTAAACAAAAGCCATTTCATTCTAGAATTTTCCGTGAGTGACAATCCCAACCCAAGTATAATGCTGAAATTTGAATCGGCAAAGTGCTTAGCCAGTGACTCTTACGAGACTTCAGATCAAAGGATAATGAGGCGCGTCGTTTTCATTGCTGGTTTTCGTACAGTGAAATTCGACGATATACCTGAACAAGTGGTAGCGCCGAAAACAACCTTATAATTCTCTCTCAACAAAGAAACCCACCTAATAATGGATTACAGCGACGCGAAAGAGTTATTTTATGGATCGGAAGTCACGTTTCATCACGTGACAGCGACGACTTGGGATGTGCACTCTTATTGTCTCGACACTACAAATGGCATTCAATATTCATATGGTCCCAGCAAGTCAACGCTATACTGCGCCAAGAAACATTCAAGAACCTTTTGCACGTAATTAGACAAAATATTGTTTCAAATGACGCACGTTCAATGCTATTACAACGAGATGACGAGTGTGCTGGTGAAGATGATGAGTGTTGATGGTGAAAATACGTACTGCGCTTCACTCATGACCGGTCAGCATTCACCCGAAACTTTTTAACTAAGCTATGATCATTCGGTGCTGAGTTTTTTTCTCTTTAATCGTGAAAACGCACACCTTTACGAGCTTTAAAGTGCTTATGATGCCGTATTGTCTGTTAGATTCTTTGACTCCCCCTCAATATCTTTTGTCATCTTTTTATTCTCCTCTTACAGTTCAAAAAGTAAGTGTTGCATCATTTACTGTTTAATGTGAAAAACCGATGACCAAAGTTTAAATGTTCGAGAAAGAAAACACTTAAGCCAAAAAGAAAACGAAAATTAGCCCCGTATCTATATGTTACACTAGAAATGTCGTCGAAGGACAACATTTTTTCGACGACATAGTCTTTCGGCGACATCTTTCTTGCGTATGGAGAGAGTGAACAAAACGTTTATTTGAAGTTCTGCGCAAGAAAATAGGTTAATGATATTCTGGAGGTGCTGCTTTATAGTGCCTCGAGCGTGCAGCCGAGGCAAACGAGCGCATCAAGTCACGTCAATCCCTCAAGTCAATCCCTCTCTCATCCTTTCGTTCACAGTGTGGGGTGCATGGGTTGTCAATGTCCCCCCCCCCCCCTTGAGATTTCTCTGTGAATCATCACACTGTGATTCCTCGACAATGAACTTTGTAGCACGTTCAATTTTTTTGTAATGCTTGCTTATCTTGTAGTGAATACCTGTCTTAAATTCCCCGCAGTTATGTAATGCTGTATTGAAATGAAATAAAGCGCGAACGAGAGGTATTATGGGAGCAACCTCGTCCCCACTCTATCCCCCCCTTCCGGTGCGAAAGCTTACCCGATGCGCCTTTGCACACAGGAGTCCACCTATTATCCCGGCTATCGGGTCATCAAAGCGAACAACACTCTGGCGACGCCAGCTCAGCGCAGCGAGCTGTCCATGGTGTCGCCCGAGCAAGCGGCGCAATTTTTCGACGCGGAGAGGCGCCACCGTCCCGAAAGACTCGACTCCCTCTTGTGGAACTCTTCGCCTCAGGAACCCATGGCACCAGACCTCTTCGGCAGCGTGCCTGTCGTGGAGGAATTGTGAGCAAAGCTATTTTATAACGCCATTCTACTTCATTTCGCTCAATACTAATGACAGAGTCGGAGCAGCTGGTGGAATCCGCGATCGAGTACTGGTGAATACATGAACACCTTCATATTTGCGATTGGAACGTGGACCACGCCGGTGGAGCAAGGTGGTAGCGTAAGTTCTTACTACCGAGAGCCGAGTTGCCCAAAAATGCCCTGCGTTTAGTTATTCTATCACGCTCTCGAATTCTGTCGAACTCCCACTCGAAGCGGCATTTTATAACTGTCACAGTCGCTGTACCATGAATCGCTCGTGCCGAAGCTGGAGCTTTCTGACCTATTGCACCACTAAACATTCACGCAGTCAACGCCGCAGGACTTCCCGAGCCGTCCACGTCGTCTGTCATTACCGCCAAAACATTCAAATACCACGGGCGCCCTCTCCAACGCAGACGTATTCAAGGAATGTATTCTAAAAGAACTTGTTGTTGGGCTAGTTGGTAGAGCATTTCGAAAAGTTGCTGCGAGCGGGAAATTTTGACACGATCACTCAACACGCACACACCCATGCATCAAACACACACAGCGCCAAACACACACAAGTGTTCAAGGAAGCACGTCGCGTCGAGTTCCGCTCCACTCTGCCGACTTTGGTAGAGTAACTTCTACACGGGTCTTGGCACGAGCTGAGGACACCACTGTGAAGCACGGCCTTGCACCAGTCGTAGCCTCAACAACCCAAAACCCAACCCTCCTTGATGAATAATGTTGTCTCTCATTCGCTCTTGCTCCACAGAATGAGCCCCGCTTTGAATCCATAGCGATCTTCTCAATGGAACGCCGGACTACCGTCCTCAGTCTGTCATTGAAATAAATCACTCAAACTGAGATGAGCATTAGTTTCATCAGGTTGTCGTATGTGGTATAGTTCAACCTTAACATAACAGACACCGATGTAGCGAATAATCGGTTAGATCGAATCAAATACCAATACTAACTGGTTATGCAGGCCCATGCTTCATTCCAAGGTCATGTTTTTTTTCGATAATCCGGCAGGAAACGTGAAAGCATTGTTTGGAGCATTGTGTCTCACCAGCGAGCATTGTGTCTCACCAGCGCGAACAACGGACAAAAGCACTTGAGTGACTAGAATGAGCAAACTTTGGAACTTTCAAAAGACGGTGACTACTTAAGCTGCTAATTATTGCATTTTTTAAGGAAATATAATTCATTATTCCGCAGGAAACATTTCAGAGAGAAGACAGATGGGACAGAGCGCACACATACAACCGTTTTATTGCGCAGCTGGCGGAAATATAAGTACACAGCCAAGAGGGCGAAGAGATGACACACAGAAAAAAGTAGCAAATGATGGCGCATGCGCCAGCAAATCTTAATCAATTTTGAAATGAAAGTGTAACTGAAAAGATATTTGCATTATTTCTCCAACAGATTGACGGACGAGGCACTTATACATTCAGTTCCTGCTTTCCAATATATATATATATATATATATATATATATATATATATATATATATATATATATATATATATATATATATATATATATTGTGAGCGCTGATTGTGTTGCTTATCATTTTCACTTTCACCTGCGCATACAAAGCACCGTGATCATCATCATCGGAGCGGCTCGCTGCTTGTTCGGTTGCTGGCTCGCGCGTCTGGGTTGACAATAAAACGGTCGCTCCTTCGTACCTGACGTCGTCTCACAAGTGGTGGAGCGTGCTGTGATTCCCAAGTCCTCGTGCACTACCGGTCACCCCTGGAGCTCCGATCAGGTCGACGGCTGTGCTTGCCAACAGTGATGGCGCAAAACGACCCACCCCCTACCGCCTTCTTCGCACCACCCGCTCAGCCTGCTGGGCCTCACCACACCGTGAGTACCTCGCAACGAGACCCTCCAGTGTTTTCTGGCCTTCGCGGTGAGGACGTAGAAGAATGGCTGGACAGTTACGACCGTACCAGTGCTTGCAATTACTGGGATGAGGCACATAAGCTGCGCTATGTACCCTTTTATCTGAAGGAGGTTGCTAAGACGTGGTATCATAACCACGAACGCGACTTTCCTGATTGGTCAGCATTCACGGTGCAGCTGCGTCAAATATTCGGCACTTCTACAGGACGCTCTGAGGTAGCTAAACAGAAGCTCGCTACCCGCATCCAGGGGCCTGACGAATCGTACACATCGTACATTGAAGACGTTCTGGCCCTCTGCCGCCGCGCCCAAAAGGACATGCCGGAGGCCGATCGTATTCGGCAAGTAATGAAAGGCATCAACTCCGTCGCCTTTAATGCTCTTGTCATGCAGAGCCCGACAACAGTTCAGGACATTATTACCACCTGCCAGCGCCTGGACGCACTTTACTCAATGCGCCTTCCACACGCCTCCTATGACACTCGTCTTACTGGCGAGCATGAGCTGCGAGCTCTAATTCGCACCATAGTGAGAGAGGAACTTCACAGCCTTGTTCCTGCCAGCGCACCGACTTCACCTGCCCGCTCACCCCCTCCTAACCTGCGGGAAATTATAAAGGACGAATTGGCGTCGATGACGAGCGTCGCACGTGCCCCGCCGCCTGTGCCCTTACATGTGCCTACGTATGCCGAAGTCGTGTCACGGCCTCCTCCACCTACTCCACCTGTAACTACGGACGTCGTATACGACCATTTGGCTGCGATGGCAGCCAAGGCACCACCACAACCACACTTCCCTGCCTGGCGCCCTACGCGCCCCGTCTGTTACTACTGTGGCATAAGAGGACATATCTCCCGCTTTTGCCGTCGGCGCCAGCAAGATGAACGACGAGGTTATTCTTCGTACGAGAGTGACCGGGCTGCGCGGTCTGACCCCTACGTTCCAGGAACCTACATTCCCTCGTCACGACGTTCGCCTTCGCCTCCTTTGTCCCACGGTGAACCTCGTTCTTCCCGCTCACCCCGCCGTCGTTCACCATCGCCCTTCCGCCGTACTACTTCGCCTTTACGTTCTGCCCTGATGCCCCTCGACAGCCACTCGGAAAACTAGCAGCTGCAGTTTTTGGAGGAGAAACTGCCTGTCGTCGAATTGTCCCAATTCCTCCTGCGCGCCCTTCAAATTTACTAACTGTTTGTGTAGAAGGCATTTCGGTTGACGCACTCGTGGACACTGGAGCAGCCATTTCGGTCATTGATCGCGAACTATGTCATCGTCTACGAAAAGTGCAAACTCCATATGTTGGTCCGGTGTTATGTGGTGCTAATGAAAATAGAATTTACCCTATTGGACAATGCACTGTTCGTGTTCTGATCGACGGAATTCGTCACCATATACAATTGGCTGTGCTTTCTTCATGTGCTCATCCGATTATATTGGGCTGGGACTTCCTGTCAGCCGCTTCCGCTGTCATTTCGTGTGGTCCGCCCGTTATTCGCATTACGGACACTGAAAATTCTAGTGCTTACGATTTTTCGTCGCCTCACCTTGTTGCAGCTGCAGACTTTGTACTGCCCCCGGCCCAAGAACGTATCCTCACCATTAGATCCAGCGATACCATTGACGGTGACGCAGTGGTTGTCCCCGATCAGCGCTGCATTTTCCGAGGAATCGCCATCGCATGTTGTCTAGTGCGGTTTTCGCGTGGTCATGCCAGTCTCACCGCCTACAACACGACAACAGAGCCACAACTACTGCCAGAGGGGTCCACTGTTGCCAGCCTTATCGACATAGCACCGGTATGTGTCGTCACTGTATCGTCTCCGCCGTCAGTCGCTAAGTGTACGCCACCAGGAGGCTCATCTAATGCGCTTAAAGCCACTTTGAGTCCATATCTCACTCCAACGCAAACTAATGACTTAATGGCCCTTTTAACAAAACACAAGACTTGTTTTGACGTTTGTTCGGATGGCTTAGGTCAAACTACGGTGACCTCTCATCACATCGCCACAGACGGTTCTCGTATTATCCGCCGTCGCCCTTACCGCGTGTCGTCTTCAGAACGCAAGGTCATCGAGGAACAAGTCAATGACATGCTCGCACGCAACGTTATCAGACCTTCCACAAGCCCTTGGTCTTCTCCTGTTGTCCTAGTTAAGAAAAGGGACGGATCAGTGCGATTTTGCGTTGATTACAGGGCACTAAACAAAATTACGCGCAAGGATGTATATCCTATGCCTCGAATTGACGATGCACTTGACACCTTACAGGGTGCAGAATATTTCTCAAGTCTCGACCTACGATCTGGGTATTGGCAGATCCCGATGCATGAGTCTGATAAAGAGAAGACAGCGTTTGCTACTCCTGATGGTCTCTTCGAATTCAATGTGATGCCTTTTGGGCTCTGCAATGCCCCAGCCACATTTGAGCGGATGATCGATACGGTGCTGCGTGGCCTAAAATGGAAGACCTGTCTTTGTTACCTGGATGACATCGTCATCTTTTCATCCAGCTTCTCGCAACACCTAGAACGTCTAGACGAGGTGCTCACATGTCTAGCCAAAGCCGGTCTCCAGCTAAATACCAAGAAGTGTCGGTTTGCGAGCCGCAGCATCAAAGTGTTAGGCCACGTTGTCAGCAAGCTTGGCATCGAACCTGATCCCGACAAAGTGGCCGCTGTGCTGCACTTTCCTAAGCCCACCACGCTCAAAGACCTTCGCAGCTTCCTCGGCTTAGCCTCTTACTTCCGCCGTTTTGTCCGTGATTTTGCCACTATCGCGGCTCCTCTTCACAAACTCCTGACCACAAGTGCATCATTTCTTTGGACAGATGACTGTGAAGCTGCTTTCCAGACCCTGAAGCGATGCCTCACGTCAGGGCCAGTTCTTCGCCATTTTGATCCCACAGCCCCTACTATATTACACACTGACGCAAGTGGGCACGGAATCGGCGCTGTTCTGCTGCAGCGTGACCAGGCTTCACAAGAGCAAGTCGTGGCTTACGCGAGCCGTACTCTCTCCCCAGCGGAACGCAATTACAGCATCACTGAACAGGAATGTCTCGCTATCGTATGGTCCGTGCAAAAATTTCGCCCCTATTTGTATGGCCGCCGCTTCACGATCGTCACGGATCATCATGCGCTCTGTTGGTTGTCATCATTAAAAAACTTGTCAGGACGCCTCGGTCGTTGGGTGCTCCGACTGCAGGAGTATGACTACAGTGTCACATACCGGTCGGGCCGCAAACACCAAGATGCCGACGCTTTGTCACGCTGTCCGCTGTTGCAAAATCATGACGCATCTACCTGCTGCGCAGCACCTCCCAGCCAAGAGACCACGCAGATGACCAGTCTTAGTCCCATCGAGCCCACTGCACCGGATGACTTCCTTCAATCCGCAGACCTCACCTCGCTCCAACGTGCAGACACATACTGCCGTACAATCATCGATCGGCTCACCGGCTCATCTCGTGCTCCCAACAGCCGCTTGCGACGACAACTCACGCGTTTCAAACTTCATGACGGAACGCTACTTCGACAAACTTACCATCCTCTCGGTAGCCGATGGGTCCCGGTCATACCTCGCTCACTTCGACTCCAAGTCTTAGAAGCCTTTCATGACGACCCGACGGCTGGCCACTTGGGTTTTCATAAAACCTACGATCGCATTAAGACTCGCTGCTTCTGGCCTGGCCTCTCCACTAGTGTTTCCAGGTACGTCACTTCCTGTTCATCATGTCAGCACCGAAAACGTTCGACATCTCTTCCCGCCGGCCCTCTACAGCCTCTCCCGTGCCCATCCGCTCCCTTCGAGTTCGTCGGCATAGACTTATACGGACCCCTTCCGCTTACCGCCGCCGGTCACCGCTGGATTGTTACTGCCGTAGACCATCTTACTCGCTACGCTGAGACGGCAGCTCTTCCTACTGGAGCTGCCAGCGAAGTAGCCGACTTTGTTCTGCGTGCCATTATCCTGCGCCACGGCGCCCCTCGTGTTCTCCTGAGTGACCGTGGCAAGACATTTCTTTCTCGTGTGCTCGCTGAAGTTTTACAGGCCTCTGACACAATCCATAAGACCACCTCGGCATATCATCCGCAAACCAATGGTCTTACTGAGCGTTTTCATAGAACCTTGTCAGACATGATCTCTATGTATGTCCAACCCGATCACAAGAACTGGGACACAATACTACCTTTCGTCACGTTTGCCTATAACACTGCCATACAACGCACTACAAGTTACAGCCCGTTTTTTCTTGTGTATGGCCGTGCACCATCTTTTGTTCTAGACACCAGCTTTTTGTCCACGCCTTCTGTCCCATCTGCGTCCCTTCCGGAAGAATTCGCTGCCCGTGTCAACCACTGCCGCACAATCGCCCGCGCCAACACCTCTACCATTCAGGCCCAGCGAAAAGTTCGTTGTGATGCGACACGTCGAGTTGTGTCATTCTACCCAGGCGACGAAGTGCTCCTCTGGACACCTGTTCGCACACCCGGCCTCTGTGAAAAATTCATTCACAGATACCTGGGTCCTTACACCGTGCTTGAACGAACATCGGCCGTAAATTATCGCGTCGCGCCGGTTACTTCGGCTTCTGATCGCCGTCGTCGCGGGACCGAGATCGTCCATGTGTCTCGCCTGAAACCTTATATCCAGCGCTCATACACTTACTAAATGAACGTCTTGCAGACCGCTTTCGTGTAGGGGGGAAATAGTGTGAGCGCTGATTGTGTTGCTTATCATTTTCACTTTCACCTGCGCATACAAAGCACCGTGATCATCATCATCGGAGCGGCTCGCTGCTTGTTCGGTTGCTGGCTCGCGCGTCTGGGTTGACAATAAAACGGTCGCTCCTTCGTACCTGACGTCGTCTCACAATATATATATATATATATATATATATATATATATATATATATATATATATATATATATATATATACAAAACCTTTCAATAGCGCGTCTTATGCTCCACCACTTGAACTACACCCGCAGTCGTCCTCCCTTGCACTTCATTGCGTGCACCTGTGCATTTAAACCTGGCAGCTTGGGAGTTTCGGTTAGCGCCACTCGTTTCTATGACGACGGGTGCAGAGCACTCTTGTTTGGCGTGCTGGCGTCACAAAACACTCAACCTTCACTCCTTTAGTGACTCAGTGCTAGCGTCACGAAACATTCAACCTTCACCCCTTCAGTGACACTTCATGAGTGACGCAGGACTCCTGAAGCATAGCCAACGCTGTAGCCGGGGGCTGGGAGTCTAAGCCCGTTCCCCCAGCTACGCGAGTGGCTCAAGCCCCAAAAGCCCTCAGTGACTTCTGAGTGATGAAATAAGCCAACACTCCCACGTGCTGATCGCTTTTCCCTACTTGCAGTGAGGAAGATTACATCCAGGAGTTGTTGTTCTTGGTGTGCTTGCTGATTGCCCTGATTCTCCTCAGCGGTGTCTTGCTTCTTCGATTCTTGTTCATGACAGGTGCGTACCTCACCGCTTGTTCGACAGTGCTAGAAACAGGGCGGTGAACTTTACAACTTGAAGTGCAGTGCGCTGCGATCGATAAAAAAACAATTCATTAACTGGGTTCTCCGCTCAGGGGGACAAGATTTAAGACAGTATTCCCACTTATCTCTCTTTTGGTTGACACTCAAAGAAAAGTTTTCCTATGGATTCACAATGAAAATTGGGCAATGGCTCGCTTCTCACAAATGCCCGCGATTGGTCCACAATAAAGTGCCTAGATTTTTTTTCCCTTTCCCCTAAGTACCAACAACAGCATCCTCTACCGGCTCTCCCTCACATGCCACCGGCGTCAGTCGCCATTTTCTTCCCGACTTGAAAGACTTAAAAAATTGAACCCCTCACGTCTAAGCACAACACTGACACATCTTTGAGCGAAGAATATGCTGACGCGAAGCGCCTTTCTCCTATCGCCAATCCCCTGTCGTTAGTGAGCGGGGAATGCGTCACACGAGCTGCTGGGAAAGCGTTAGGAAGAACATGGCTACTGAAAGCGAGCGTTAGCCAATGAAGTGCGATAGTCGCGCTTCGGGGTTTGTTCGTACCAAAGAAAGGACAGGGGAAAATATAGGGACTTCAGTCCCCTGGTTTCATTGCTTAACGCAAGCAGAAAACAATTCTTCTACGGCAACATGTGGGGGAGGGTGTCCTTTGACTCACCATTATCGTATGAAAAAAAAAAGTGCAGCCATTACCCTACGCATTTAACCATGACGTGAATGGTCTGATCTGGCTCCGTGAAGCCATGCAATAGACTGGCCGCCTTTTCTGTAGTGAGACGATCAGAAGGGGTCGGAGACTTCCTGGAATGCTGCACACAGCTGCGATGGTTCTTTCTTTTTTCCCAATCCCTCCCGTTTTGATGAAAATAGTGAACTCTTCCGTTTCACAGCAGTTATCCCGTTAACAAACAATCGAAGGAGTGAACGGCGGTCTTACAAGACGAGCCAGAAGCGCAACGATAACTAACCATTGGGGCAGAAAGCAAGTAATGTCAAGCGATCTTTCATGATTGCTCCGCCCAGCACCACTCTTATTCACAGCGCTCGATCTCCCATATGCATGCAGCAAAGTCACCTTCAGTGAAAAAATTCTGATGGTTTATGAGACAAAAACAACTTGAGGCGTTTCTCACAGCCTAACGTTTAATATATCCAGTGTTCTAATAGTTTATTTTTCGATATAGCCATTGATATTCCTGTGCATTGATGTCGAAACATTTCAGTGGTCTTGAACAGTTTAGTATATAGCATGATTCAATTTACCCTAGTTGGATTTAGTCAGGTGAGACTGAAATGTGAAATATGAGGTCGTTATATATTGTGCTAGGTCAAGACCCAACTGCTCTGAAAATTTTCGACAGTGATTAACATATAAAAAGTATGCACTAATAATGTCACTTGTAACACATGAGAATGATGTACATTTATAATCAATGAACGGTTGCTATACAATCGTGCTGGCATCTTGTGCTCTTCAACACTGGCTGTATGTATTCATGCTGTTTAATTTAATCTAACCTTTCTCCACAGGTCCGAAGGAGTCTACTACCACGACGACTCCAAGCACCACAGCAACTAACACGACACTAACCACCACCACAATAACTACAAACACAGCTACATCTGCTATCAATACGACTCCAACCACCTCCATGACTACCACTACAACCGATACTATTCCAATGACCACAACTACCACTGCTATGGCTACTACGAGAACTGCCACCACAACTACCACTACACCCGATACTACTCGAACCACTACCACAACTACCGCCACAACAGCCACCACCACTACAACAACCACCACCACTACTACAGCCACCACTACAACTACCTCTAGCACAACAACAACGACAACCACAACAATGACGACATACACAACAACGACATCCACAACAACAACGACAACCATTCCCCCAACAACGACAACCATTCCCCCAACAACGACAACAACCACTACTACAACGACGACAACCACAACAACAACGACATCCACAACAACAACGACCACCACCACAACAACGACAACCACTACTACAACCACCAGCCGTAAGTAAACCTGCGTTTTCGTTTCTGTTACGAGTATAAATTCGTTTCGTTTTTGTTATTTTAAAGCATCGTCGTCAATGGAAGGTAGAAATTTGCTTAGCCTGTATATGAAGCATTAAAGTGCTAAATGTCTGCAACACCCCACGCTGCAGTTATTGCCGTCTACATGTTATCGCATGTTCGTGACGTTGAATAAAGCCGCATTTGGCGTGTTCAAGGTGAAACTTAATTTCAGCGATGTACAATCTACGTATATAAGGCGATTACAATTCACTGGACAAGAAAAAGCGTTTGCAAGAAAGGGAAATGTTACGCATAGGTTCTACTTCTAGAGGCACAGCGTTCCAGGTTTGAGCTCCGAAGAATTCGAACCATCGTTTGGCATAATTTGGATGAACTTGTGCCTACGAAATGAAAAGTTACAAGTAATTCACGCGCTGTTAGCTGATAACAACAAACACTGTTGTCGGTCCTCGGTAGTTTTATGGGCACTAAGGCGCATGGGAATTTCTGCACGTGGCAGAGCAAACTCCAGCACCATTGATGGTGGTCGCTTCAGTTCCGGAATAAACAGTATACTGTTCTCTTTGCTCAAGCTTACGTTAAAATTCATAAACAATCTTGGAAACATTATCGTAAATAGCATCGCCTGTGTGCCTGTAACACAACACGGCAGGAGAACAATATACATAGAAATAAAGAACAATAATAGAGCGAGAAATAGAGCTCTCAGGATCGCTAACACGTGTAAAATGACCTTTACGAATCTGGAAACGGTATCTTTGTATAGACCCTTTGTGATGGTAGGCAAGCTTTTAGAATAATTTGCCAGCCAAGTTAAGCTCTGCCTATGAACTGTGCAATTTGGTACAAGACTTTAAACTCGGAAGTCATTACAGATCACAGTGGCTCAGCCGAACGAGTTTTCAAGTCACTCCTTTAACACGTAGCACTGTTCCAAGTTTCATAGCTGGCTGTGGTCAATATGGTCGGATGTGTTGAGTTTACGTCGTTGAACCTCCAGTGGAAAACCAGCGTGGCCTGCGCATGTCACGACGTGCTCCGTGTTGACGTGAGCTGAGTGACAGTGTTTATCTAGACGGTTGACAAACTGCTGTCGAGTATCTTTGTCGGATTCTCTTCTGTTGGCCAACTTGTATGGCGTCATCTAGCAGTGTAATTACTTGAACTGCTGTGTTGTATGCTAAGATCACGTAAAGAAGGTTGGCATCTCGCGTAATGGTCTCGATGTTGATGAACGCGGTCAGCATGTCACCGAGAATCTTATATAAACTCTCGGCAAGATCATTGATCTGTGGGTGGTAGGCGGTGGTCTGGTGGTCACTTGTCTGACAGTGCCTCAAACGCGCCTGAGTCAGGTCTGCAGTAAAGATTGCTGACAGTACCTCTGTCAGTGACAGTACCTCTGTCAGTGAAGAGTGACGAGGATCGCCAAGGCTTCATGAGTCCATACGGTCTTAACGAAGAGCTTGGTTATCACGTCACCGGAGCATTTTGGCGTGGCCCCTGTATAGCGGTTGAGGTAGAAGTTGTGGTGGCGTAGTGGTCGAATTATTTGGTAGCTGTTGTAATCCATTTATTTCCGGAAGTCGGTGTCTAAAATGTCATCAACAAGTTAATCTCGATTCGGTGAAATAGTCGGCAAGGTCGTTCCATAGCCTGCAGAAGTCCGGCTGGTCTAGTTGGCAGAGTCTTCTGCGGCCAATAGTCTCGCCAAGTTTTTACGTAAAAGGTGACATTGGCAGAGAGGCAAGGCCATGATTGTATTTTTTCTGCATCTTTTTCGAGTATGCGAAAAAACCTAAGGTGTCCAGCCATCAGGTCATAATTCAAAGCTTCTGAAACTTCTGGTTTTAGAAGTTTTGTTGAATATGCTAGGAGAAGGTAGGGGATAAGAAATGATTGCAAGTGCTTAAGGTCAAGGCCGTCTTACAACAAAACAACATTGGTATACCTTTCAACACCTTCGTAAAAGCGCCATTCTTATCCTCGAGAAGTCTCACAAGGTCCCCGTGTTCCGGACAAGTTCGCTGTCATTTGTCGAAGTCGTCCGCTCTTGTGGCTTCACGAGGCAGTCAACGTCCTGGTCGTCCTGACGCGGCGGGTCGTCGGAGACGCGATAGAAGCATTCGGTGTCAAAGTGCTTTCATTCAGACTTGTAAATGGCGGTAATGTAGTCCCAGACTCCGACTCCATAGTGCAAGACGGCCTTCAAGTTAGCCAGTCAACAAAACGCTTGGTGGGCGCTCAGGACTAGGAAGGGCAGGCTGTATAGGGAGGAACCATACTTCGATGTAGCCCAGATGATGGCAAGACTCTCCATCTATATTGTGAGATAACGGGAATTGAATAGCAAAGAGCTAGAAAATTGATAGCCTTTTTAGTGTATCTCTCCTATCTATAAGGACAGCGCCAAGTTCTTCGCTGTTGTGTTCGTATTAACATTGATAATGGCGTGTTCATCGAAACGGGCATCGGAGGTGCCCGCAGGCTTTCTTCAAATGCTTCGACTTGCTCCGTTGCCCACTTTCATTCCATCTCGGTCGTCATCGTGTGCATTACAGGCTCGGCGATCCCTCAAAATTTCTTGACAACGCATCTTTAATGGCCGCACAAGCCAAGCAACCAGCGTACGGTGTTCTTGTCGCATGGGTGGCATGAAGACAGTGAAGGTAGCTTTCTTGAGTGGGTCATGGCGCTCTCCAGACATGATAATGATGCGACGCTAAACAAAAAACACCCCGTACTCAAAGCGACACTTTTTGGTTTCGTGGTGAAACAGGCGTTTTGGGCTGCTTGAAGTACAATTTAACATCACTTGGGGGGGGGGGGGGGGGGGGAGTTCGTCATGCAAGTAGATGATGTTGCTTAAGCAGCCAAGGCAAGTATGCCACCTAAGTCCTGCCAGTAATGTATCGCTAACGCGCTGGAAAGTTGCAGCTGCGAAACATTGATGAAAATCAAGATCTTGAACTATGAAGAGGCTGTCCGGTGTATTCAAGGCAGTCTTCTCTAAATCTCTCTCGTGAACCTGAATTTGCCAATAGCCAGTGTTAAGGTATTTGCAGGAAAAGTAGTTTCGGTATAGTGGAGTCGCTATATGGCGTCATCTATACGCGAGAGGGTATACAAGTCATCCTCAGTGATTTCGTTCAGATGATGATAATAGATGCAGACACGTAGGGTTTCATAGCACTGCACTAACATCACGAGCGATGCCCGTAGACTCATGGACGGTTGGATAATGTCACCGCGTAGAATTTCGTCGAGTTCTTTCTTAGCGGCCTCTCGTTCTCGCGTCGCTACTCTCCGTGGGCTCTGACATATTCGTCGGGCACTTCCTTCTGCTTTGATTCGACGTTTTGCGACTGGACTCTGCCAAATTCTTGACGATGATGCGAACCAGCTCTTGTAATGCATGGTCGGGGCTTAGAGCTGTTCGTTGTTTTGGAAGGCTCTGAATGGTGTGAAAGACTGGATGACCTTCGCTGAAGGCTTGATGGCTCTACTACGTTTAGCCATCTGGTGATTGTAGCGTGTGCGCAAGTTTTGCGTCCGCGTAATACCATGTCACGATAGACACAAATGAGGGACGTTGGATTTGTGTTACCACCGGGTGACGCCAAGATAAACAAGGCAAGGACGTAATTGTCGTTGAAAAAACAATGTCTTTTACTATTGTTTTGTACACTTTCACCAGCCATCCAATTTCAAATTAGTTGCCTTTTTTATTTTTATCATGATTACTTCGGAAAATTTTGAATGTTTCTTAAGTAGTGGATGCCTGAAGTGTCCCTCAAACACGTTGTTGGTATTTAGTAAACCCTTTTGCGTACACTTGAATGCCGTACATGCTAAAAAACATCGTATCTTGTATGGGCTGGCATAGTTGAAATATTTATTTTTATGTAACTTTAGATTGATTAATTGATTGATTGATCGATTGGCTGACTGATTGATTGCGCTACACTATTACCCTGGCAACAGCGAGACCCACCAAGCAAGTGCATCCACTCGTCTGCACCGTGAGCACGAAGTTCCACAGGACCGACAGCCTGCCGCATGACGGCCTGTGCGATTACCTATTCTACGATTCCCTCTACAAGGGCGGCAACAACTCGCTCGCGAGGACGCTGAGCTTTGACGTGGAAGCGTTCGTCGCCCATGCAAGACGCCACACCTTCACTGAGTTCGGAATGTCGTTCGCCATCGAGTGAGTGATGGAACAATGGTGCAGCATGAATGAACGCCGGTCTGTCGCCATAGACGAGGCTATCCACAGGGCAGACACTTTCGTTCAGACAAATAAGAGTAATTAATAGAGAGTTTTAGTACTGCGTACGCTGCGTACGTGGTGGCGTTTCGTACGTAAGGACGCCACGTTCTGCGTAGTGCGCATGCGCAGACCGCAACGCGCACGTATCGCGTTACGTACGCAGCCGCTACGTACGCACGCATGAGATGCGTGCGTGCGTACGTATGAGCTGATCGCGCCGCTCTCGAACAAGTTCGCGACAGCGCGAGACTTCGTTTTGCAAAATGGCGGCATCAAAGGCAAGCACCGACCGGCTCTGTGGCTTACAATATGCCCATAATCTGGCTATAACACTTGGATTGGCTCACATTGGCTGTCAACAACACGTGCTTCTATTTTAATCTACCAGATGGCGCAACTCCTTCACGCTCGTCACGTACGCGGGTACTACGGCGTACTAAAAGGCGATTAGTGGCAAACGACGCCACGTAACGCAAGGCGCTTGCGTGATGCGTACGTAGCACCATTCCGCAGTACTAAAACTCTCTATTACTTACGGGGGAGTAAGGGGCTAGCATTGACTGGTGACGTTTGAATAGCTGCCGTCACTAACGACAGGGTTTGACAAACTCCGTCCTTCAGGTCGCATGTGACCCTCGATTGGGACACTATGACGTAGCTTCCGGCATGACATCCGCACCTCCTCCAGCTAGTCACCCCATATTTTAAGGCCGACATTGCAGTTAATTTCGACCTAAAACAGAGGAGAAACGATCGCTTCCAGTTGGCATTCTCTCCAACCTTGTCCAGACTGTGCCACCACTTTTTTGTTGCGCAAATAAGAAAAGGTGAAATGAATATTTGCATAAATACAAGGTAAGAAAAGAGGTGTATCTAAGCAAAAGATAACCAATGTCCGGTATGCTCGCAACATAAACGAGTCTGAGCTGACACTCAACCTTTTTCCAGCGACAGGCTAGTCAGTTTATATTTGTCACTTCCCTTGCTGGAGGTAATATGAGTAAATCGCTTCTCACAGGAAAGTTCTATCAAATATTACGGGATTTAAAAAGGACAATCAAATACTGGTTCTCCAATTTACAAAAAAGCGTTCGAAGAGCATACGATTATTTCAGAGCAGTTCAAAGGTGGGTTTTCGTATGGAGAAATGACTGATAGCCAGACAGGCGATGAGCTCAAAGACGCATGTGATGGAAAAGGTGCTGCGAAGTTTCCCGCTGCTCTCACAGACTCAGAGTGTAGGTTGGTTGGTTGGTTGCGAAACTTTATTGAGGTCCTGCAAGGCGCGCGTCAGCGCGCAGCGGGCGACTCCCACGTCGGGACCGTTAGGCCAAGCCTATCGGCCGCTCCGCGGGCCTGCTGGACGGCCCAAAGTTGGTCGGCCAGGAGGGAGCTGCGTAGGGCCGCCTCCCACCTGACCGATGTAGTGTTGGGGTTAGTGTACATTGCCTTGCACTCCCAGAGCATGTGCGCCAGCGTGGATACATCCCCACATGCGGGGCAACCGTCATTGGGAAACACGTCAGGATAAATAGCGTGAAGGGATCTCAGGTTAGGGTACGTGTCGGTTTGCAGTAGTCTGAGCGTAAGGGCCTGTGGCCTATTAAGATTTGGATGAGGGAGTGGATATAGTCTCCGCACGAGGTAAAAATATTTTATTTCGTTGTACGTGGCAGGCGCGTCCCTGTTTTCCGCAACCCCGTTGGCCCCGAATCGTTGCCCGGAACCCGCGCGGTCGGTTAGTGCGCGCGCGGCCTCGTGGGCAGACTCGTTGAGGTTGGGGGGAGCGCCTTGGACCTGTCCATGATGTGCAGGAAACCAAATCAGTACGTGGTGCTTGATGCCGTCGCGGCCACCACTTTGGAGCACGTGCAGGGCTTTTTTGGAGATTACACCGCGCTCGAAAGCGCAAATAGCTGACCTAGAGTCACTATAGATGACCTCCCTTTCACCTTCCAGGATGGCCAGGGTGATGGCCACTTGCTCGGCAATCGTCGGATCGTCAGTGTGAACCGATGCGCAGTTGGTGATTTGTTGTTTGGAGTCGACGACGACTGCGGAGAAGGCGCGGCTTCCACGGTACGCTGCCGCGTCGACAAAGCTGACGCCGTGCTCCTCACTGTGAATCTGCTTGAGAAGAGTGGCAGCTCTAGCCCGTCGCCTACCACGATTGTGCTCGGGATGGACATTCCTCGGTATCGGTGCCACGGTGATGAGGTCACGAATCTCACGGGGCACCTGTCTCATCTTCTCGTCCACTTCAGCCGGAGAGTGACCGAGCTCTCGGAGTATATGTCTGCCGGTCTGGGAGCTCGAAAGGCGTGCGAGCTGGGCCCGCTCCTGCGCTTCGGCAATCTCCTCCAACGTATTGTGTACTCCGAGCTGGAGCAGGCGCTCGGTGCGCGTCCTGATCGGGATACCGAGGGCCCGCTTGGTAATCTTTCTGAGCAAGACGTTGATCTTGTCACGCTCGGCACGCTGCCAATTGTGCATGGCCGCGATATATGAAAAGTGGCAAAGCACAAATGCATTGACCAGGCGGATTAGGTTGTCTTCCTTGAGGCCTTGGTAGCGGTTGGCCACCCGCCGAACCAGCCGAACCGCATTATCCGTCTTGGCGGCGGCTTGAGTATAGTCTTGCCGTTGGAACCATTGGACTCGATGGTCATGCCGAGGACCCGAATGGAGTCGACTCTGGGTATTACGCGGCCATCTCCGGTGTAGAGCTTGATATCACTCTTCGAGATCGGCTGCCAGTTTTTGGGCTTGGGCCCTCGCCTAGTGAGTTGGTAAAGGAGGAGCTCGGACTTGCTTGGGGAACACCTCAGGCCTGTGGGACGGAGGTAATCTTCCGTGGTGTGTATGGCCTCCTGCAGGGAGCGCTCGACGTGCCCGTCGCTGCCACCTGTGCACCAAATGGTAATATCGTCCGCGTAAATTGTGTGCTTAATGCCTTCGATACATGAGAGCCTCTTGGACAACCCGATCATGACAAGATTGAACAGGGTGGGCGATATCACTGACCCTTGTGGCGTGCCGCGCGATCCTAGCTCTATCTCCTCGGAGACAAGGTCTCCCACACTGAGGGTGGCTCTCCTACGGGTCAAGAACGATTTGATATATTTGTAGAATCTGACTCCAAAACCGAGCTCAGCAATCGACCGCAACACGAAAGAGTGAGTAACATTGTCGAAGGCTTTCTCTAAGTCGAGGCCGAGAATGGCCCGCATGTCTCGAGTGTTGCAGTCGATGACTTGGTGCTTGAGCAGCTTCATAGCGCCTTGCGTCGAAAGCTTGGCCCGAAAACCAATCATAGTGTACGGGTAGATCCCATTGTCTTCCAGGTACCGAGTCAACCTATTGAGGACCACATGCTCGGCTACCTTTCCCACACAGGATGTGAGCGAAATGGGGCGCATGTTGTCCAAGTTGGGTGACCTCCCCGGCTTAGGAATGAGCACGGAGCGTGCGACCTTCCACGGGTCGGGGACCTCGCCGCTCTTCCATGCCTCGTTGATTACCTCGGTGAGGTAGTCGATTGACCGGTCGTCCAGGTTGCGCAGGGTCTTATTAGTTATGCTGTCGGGGCCCGCGGCAGACCTTCCATTGAGCCCGTAAAGCGCCTGCCGAACCTCTTCGTGGCATATCTCGGCGTCCAGTTCAGTGTTGGCTGGTCCTGAGTACTCAGGGTACGTTGTTGTTGCGGGGTTCGAGTCGACAGGGAGGTACTTTTGCACCAGCTGCTTCAAAACCTCCTCTTCTGAAGAGGACTGCTTGGCTTCGTGCATGGCTCGCGCTAGTACGTTCCGCTGGTTAGTTTTGGTGTTAGTCTCGCTGAGCAGGTGCTTGAGCAGGTTCCATGTCTTGCCATTACGCATCTGGCCATCTACCGAGTCGCACACCTCGTCCCACTGCTGCTTGGAGAGGACGCGACAGTGCTCCTCGATGGTCTTGTTTAGGTCGGAGATTTTCTTGCGCAACCTGCGATTGAGGCGCTGGCCTTTCCAGCGGGCGAGAAGTGACTGCTTGACCTCGAGCAGGTGGCCAAGGCGGCTATCCATTTTTTCAACCGGAAGGTCAGTACTAATATTCTTCGTGGTACTTATGACGTCCTCTCTGAGCTGGCTAATCCACTCCTGTAGGCTTGGCCTGGTTGCAGGTAGGGGTCGGTCGTTGCGGACTTTGCGAAACTGGTCCCAGATTGTCCAAGAAAACTCCGGTGCCCTCTTTCGAACCACTAAGAACTGCGTCACCAGGACGTAATGGTCGCTACCTAAGTCAATGTTTGAGTTGGCCCATTGTACATCGGGGAGATTCTTGACGAAGGTCAAGTCGGGAGTGGAGTCTCTGCAGGATGAGGTGCCCAACCGAGTTGGAAAGGCCTTGTCGGTGATTAGAGTCAGGTCCATGTCCGTCGCCAGAGTGTAGGAGATCGAAAAAACTAGGTGCCATAAAGAATAGGTAGATAGGGCCTTCAATGCGAAAGCTCATGACACGAGGCTTCAAGCGAAGGAGCGGTAAAAGAGTAAAGAATTGCTTCTTGATGTTAATTAGTTCGCAATATTGCAAGGACAGCCACAGTTGTTGTTGTTTCAATAAAAATTACTTGTGGTGTAGTGATATGCATGTAACGAACTCAACTGCAAGAAATGCCTTTCTACTTGAACATTTTGTGTCATGAAAGTTTTTCACCCGGACAAGTCTGCCGCTATAAGATTAAAAAGTAACATTAGTGTTCTCTCTCATTTTGATCACGACTGTCCCCATATACTAGGACGGTAGATGGGGACAGTCAGATCGAAATGCAAATATTCATAATAGCTTCCGCATTTGCGAGTCTCTTTAACAACTTGGTCACTAATTACTTTGTCTCGCCGACAAAATCAACGCATGCTGATTTGACCGTAGTTACGCAACTATAAACAACTGGTTATATGAAACATACGTGACTGTTCAGCACACATGTCTGGGCATATATGCATATTTATAGCGCAATTTCATATAGTCTTCTCAAAATCATAGCCGCGTTTCTCCTTGGTTTGCTGCAAAGGAAGTCGAAAGACGACCGTCTTCTGTCTGGAAGCTCTGTGTCAGATATGGCGTCGACTGGCAGTGATATATGAAAGAATAAAACCTTTTGAATAGAACGCAGTGCCATTGATTAGCTGTGTAAGTTTCTGTTTTTTTAGCGAAGAGTAGGCAACACCCGTTTTTTTTATTCATAGCGTCACATCATCGGCACAGCATAATGAACACTTTGGTCAATATAATTAAGTATCTAGCCATTTTGTAAATAAAAAGACACACTGCCTAACCTTACGTATTGATGTAGCGCCTTGAATATGCCTGATATTTGCTTTTCTTATTGACTATGTTCCCAAGTATGAACGCCGCCACCAGATAAATCTGGTTGGGCGTGGAGCAACGCGTCAAACTTTCGCCGCGTAGCTGTATTGTTGGACACACACCAAAAGGAAGACAGACCAGAATTTTTGCGTCGAAGCATGGCAACAAAGACGGTCGTCTTTAACTAGACTATTCACCTTTTCATAAACGCCTCCCTGGGCGCCCCCATAGCCCTCCTTGGGCTGCGCAAATTGGCGCGTCCCCTCGAAAATGCACTGGCAACGCTGCACCCTTGGACTTTGTACTCCCGCGCACAGCCCATCATGGCGGTGGTTTTTTTTCCTTCCTGCGAAAAGGTGTATAGCGTCTCTAAAAGATTACACCTGTCCAGAGGGCCCACGTTGCGGCGGTAGGTCTCGCCCTAACTGTCCCGTCGTGGGAGCGGCCCGACGTGTGCTAGGGCATACGCCTTCGGACTTTCAGAATGAAGTTCTCCCAAACCGAACCGTCTCCTTCATTCTCCATGCTTCGCACAACATCAATTCCCATGTTATATGGTATCTCCTAAATTTGGAGGGGGGGGTATTGGTTTTTTGTTACGAGTGATGTGATATTGCAAAAAAATACATCAAGTTATGCTGTGTATTCATCTCTCATGTTCCGCCTTTCTGGCGCTATTGCATCATTTGTAGCTTAGCAGAAAAAAACAAAGTTGAAGGCATAGACGGCTTCAGTACTGCACAATACCTGTACAGCTTCTGCCTGTTTTTATGACAGCAATGGAATACTGCTCATCGACTACACCACCACGGCCTTCCGAAGAGGGCTTCACACCCTTCTGCTAAAGCAGGTCATCCATTACGGCATTTTGGACATGCATCTCCACATGACCTCCAATAAAACCATCACCCAGGCGTTGACGATATTGAAGGTAAGTGCTTGAGACATACGTGCACAGACATGTACAGACATACACGCACAGAAATGCACAGACATACGCGCACAGACAGACAGACAGACAGACAGACAGACAGACAGACAGACAGACAGACAGACAGACAGACAGACATGCACAGGCATACGTGCACAGATATACATGCACATATATGCACAAACAGACAGACAGACAGACAGAGAGACAGAGAGACAGACAGACAGACAGACAGACAGACAGACAGACAGACAGACAGATAGATAGATAGATAGATAGATAGATAGATAGATAGATAGATAGATAGATAGATAGATAGATAGATAGATAGATAGATAGATAGATAGATAGATAGATAGATAGATAGATAGATAGACTTTTCAATCACTTAGACCCCTTTGTTTTGGTTGCTCAAAATTTTCACGACCTGCATATTGATATTTCTTTCACAGCTACTGACTGAAAAATAGCTTCTGGTTCAATAGAGGTCAAACCTATAAAAATTTACAGCTTCATATTGCAAAATTACAGTCTACGGATATTCAGGAACCATTTTCAGTTTTTACAAGGCTCGTTCTTTTCTTTTGTTCCGCGCCAGCGAGTCAAGGAACTTACAGCAGCGGCAGCGGGTACCAGAAACCGGCAGTCCCTGATGGCCATCGGCGTCTCCCTTGACGACTCTACAAGGCGTTCTTACATTGTGGACCTAATGAAGCGAGTTTCGGCGTACTTTTTTCTAAGGCACAATTTTTATACGTTTCAGAAGCCAAAAAAATCACCTATACGAAGAGTCACATGACGCATTGACGGCGTGACATTGTAACGTCATAATGATGTCATTACATGACACTCTTTCTTTAGTAAAGGTAGTGTGACACCAGTTGCGTCACAGAAAGCTTTAAGAAAAGTTGTTCAGCAATGGAGCAACTCAATCGGCTGTGAACGTCGAAGTAATTTAAGAGACTCTGAAACGGTTTTGATGACTTTGTGTGAGCGCATTAAGCCGGTAAAGCAGGTATACTAGAACTTACTTACAGACAAATTTTAGCTCTGCGTCATCGGTGTACCTGCGACATCGTGTGATGCTGGGAGGTCATGCGGCCAGCAGAGCCTCTTACTCGTCGCTGCATGCAGTGAGCTTAGAGTTGTCGCTATTGGAACGACACTAGACATTACACATCTGCGGCCGTAACTTCACCCCACAAGCAACAGCCAGAGCTAAGTTCACGCTTGTCGGTGTTCGCACTCGAATACTTTGTTTGTGTTCAGGCCTTAGACTGTGATTGCGGTACGGAAGAATAAGAACAGTTGGTAGTGCGAGACACCTGGTAGAGCCACTCCTATGATCGTGGCCTCCAAAACGTGAGTCTAAAAATTGAGTTCTAAGTAATCTTCTTTTTTTTTTGCAGGACCATCTTCAAGCCGCACCTATTCATATCGATGGCGCACATCTCGTACCGAGACGCCGACAGGCCCGACTGCATGATCCTGCCGTCTTCCGTACACCATTACCCACCTGGCGTGGCGCCGACATACGGTCACACCATAGTATAGGCCTTTACTTTATTGTACACCCTCTATAACGGCGCAGAATGCTACATATGTGAATGGTCTATTGCAACCCAACGCGTGGGCTGTATATTCATCAGCGACGCCATTTTGTGAGATTATTAAAGCAAATTTTGAGCAAGGTTGCAATTGGCGAGGAGATACGTAACTATCAAAACGTCAGCCAGACAAGCAGAGGACGCGACGTACTTTTTATATTTACTGCGTCAGTATTGCTAACAGCGGCCACCAGAGATCTTAAGAAACAGACGTTTGCAGAACACAAATAGCCGTCTGGCTAAAAGTGCTTATCGGTTTATACGCCTTTACACATAGCGGTACCTGGATGCAGTTATAATGTGGTCTCGGCTGTGATAAATAGGCGTGACCTGCGAATAACACTGCCGATGCCATGACGTCAATCATTGTTCTGTGCCATATTTTAGAAACAATCCAAGTACTTCCTTAGTCGTCTGAAAAGGTTCTCTTTTGCAGTGCGCTTCCACCAGTCAGCTCCGCTCCTTGTATTGCGATTGCATCCCCAAATAGTGTCATACGAAGAAAATTTAGAGTCAGTGCCCTATAGCTCTTATGAGCTGGACACCAACGATATTCACTGCAAACGTTGCTTTTCTTTATCTCGCTTCCAAGAACGACTCCGTGGCTTTGCTGCAGTACATGGCAGACGAGCAGGTCTTCGCGTCCATGGCCGTGGGCGTCACCATGAAGGCCCGCGAGTACAAGCCCCGAAACTTCTCCTATCCTGAGAGCTACAATGTCTTCAAGAGCTGCATGACATCCTCCCACTCACAGGACTTCGCACCTGCCGACGTAAGCCAGCATATTAGCGTTCACACGTATTTAGGTTGCAACGTAGCGAATGTCTGCGCTTTATTTCGAATGAATTCCTACTGCGACACAGTAGGAATGTCTACTGTAATGCCGTAGGTATTCAAGGAAAAGTTGAAACGGCCAACGTTAAGTGCACTGGTGTTTCTTTCCTGGCGGCGCGCCTGAGGTGTCTACCGAGTAGCTAAAAGAGACTAGCGGTTGAGAAGGCCACGCGAACGGCGCCTACTCGCGCTGCACCGAAATTTGCATACAGGGAACGCGACTTCCTCACAGACACAAATGACATCTGAATGCATTCAAATATTCACTTCCGTGCGAGGTAAAGCGTTATTTACATAACACTGTGTCGATACCTTCCGGCTGTTTTGTTGATTGGGTCATGTTGTGTCACACCAAAATTGATATGGCACGACTTGAGGGCGTGATAAGCACTGAAGACGGATGTTTTCTATATCACAGAATATGCATTTCAGTAGAATGGTAGTGCCGCGAGAGCTTATTGACTGACTCTGGTGTACTCGGCTTCCAACGACAAAGAACTATCATGAACGCTCTGCGCAGACTTGTTTTGGAAGCGTTGGGATCGTTTAAGATCATCCTCCTAAATATTACACACAAGACGCGAATACAAGTGAAATTTATTCGAGAGATTTTATTCTTTCTATCAATCCCAGGCATGGCGAAGTCGGTGGTGGCATCTTCAATTAGAGTTACCAAACCGTCAATTAAGGAAGCCGGGATGGGGTCGGGAGGGGGGGGGGGTCACCGGGACAGTGGCGTAGCTAGGGGTGACACAAAGAGCCCGTGCCACCTCCCGAAATTTGGGAGCCATGACATTCAGAGTAAAAAAATACCGTTTCAAATGTAACCCCCCCCCCCCCCAAAAAAAAAGAGAGAAAATTCCAGCCTACACCCCTCGACGGGCGTATACATACTGCTACAGGGAGGCTCAGAAGTCCATCTTTCTTTTGCATTATGTTGCACACAAACCCATTCTTATCTATTGTCGTGGCCTCTTGAACGGGTGCCTGAGCTGGCTTGTTCACCATGTGTTGCTGTAGAACGTAGTCACAAAAGTTGTCGAACTTCACGCGGAGCCACTCGCAGCCATTTTGACAATGCTTCGTGCGTGCAATTCGTGAGAATTTTGCCTTCCTTCACGTGACGCGCATTGTTTGGCGTGAAATTATATAGGAATTTATAACTGGACGATGTGGAATGAATCCGGGACGTACAGGCCGACAAGTCATTGCGGGACGCGAGAGGTCACACGAAAAGTCAAGACAGCCTCACGAAATTCGGGATTGTTGTTGACTATTATTGATGCAGGCAAAAGCAATTGAGGCCCGTGCACCAGTTAAGTCTTG
Source organism: Rhipicephalus microplus (assembly GCF_013339725.1). Taxonomy (NCBI): domain Eukaryota; kingdom Metazoa; phylum Arthropoda; class Arachnida; order Ixodida; family Ixodidae; genus Rhipicephalus; species Rhipicephalus microplus. The sequence continues at coordinate 49,463 of NW_023611514.1, read as the reverse complement.
GTGCACGTTCAAGAACCCCAGGTAGACAAAATTTTCGGAGCCCTTCGCTGCGGTGTCTCTCGCAAACATATGTAGTGGGATAATCAGGGTGAACAGTGGAAGTGCCTCAGACAGGCTGGCCGACATTTCGACAGGAGGACCTATCTTTGGCAAAGGCACCTTTTCATCGTTGGCGTGTTAGTTTTGAGGGGGTTAATATTGACGTCAGGAGACGACGTCACCACTAACCCCCTTAATATTAACACGCCAAGGAGGACAAGGTGTCTTTGCCAAAGATAGGTCATCCTATCGAAATGTTGGACAGCCTGTCTGAGGCACTTCCACTGTTACAGCACTACTGACCCCTTTAACAATAACACGCCAAGGATGACAAGACGCCTTTGACAAAGGTAGGTCCTCCTATCGAAACGTTGGTCAGCCTATCAGAGGCACTTCCACTGTTCACCCTGATTATCCCACTAGGTATTTCAATCTGTCGGCTCCCATCTACATTTCGTTATGATATGGTGATTTTGGGACGTTAAACCATTGCAATTATTCTTAGTAGTAGTGTGATTCTGTTCGTTCTCATGGCCAGTCACTGATTAACCTCTAATGAGAATTCTTCTTGCAATAAAGGCTTGCCCACAAGGATATCCCCGCGGGTTGGCAGCGAACTACGAATACGACGCCACATTATTCGCTGAATACGCCTACGACAGGGGACACGAAATCGTGATGGTCTTCGACGGCAAAAAAGGAATGAAAAACAAGGTATGTATCGAACAAGGTCGACACTCTAGCAGTTGTGGAATGTTGGGATGGATACGCGAACTCTTTTTCACAACAATATCTTTTCCAATCACGGTGTGCCCGTTCGTAGACACTGGCGAAGCTGTGGCGTTAAGCGCATACCTAAAAGAACAAACCTTACGCTGAGTTGTGTATCACGAAAGGGGCTGCAGGTACAGTGCGAAAAATAAATGAATAATAAAACTAACACCAAGCGTGAGGTGCACAAACATAGGAGGTGGTATTCTCCTGTGTTACGCTTGTGGTTTCCTGTGATGTCTTGATTTTTTTGCGGGTGTTTGTGACTGCGTTTTTTGTAGCGTGGAGATGCCCAAAAAAGGACACCCACGTCCTTTTTACGGTGGCTTGCTATTGATGCCCTCGCCACTCTTCCAGCTTCACTGTGTAGATACCTTTTCGTCCGTGACCTAGAATTACTGTATATGCTATCTAAAGGTAGTATATACAGCAACTGTACCGTGACAAAGGCAGTTGCGCCATCTATGGGCGTAACTGGGAATCAAAGCGTGACACGCGGTGTGGACGCTCCTTTGTCGTCACTCAGCTCGACTTCCGCGAGTTTCATGGCGTTAAAACCACCGAACAAAGAAGCTGCGATGATCATGATGCCCTTGGCACAAAAGTCGCCACCTTCGCATAATTTCGGGCAAACTCATTGTGCTTTATTCCCTCTTCATTCACGAGACTACCACGACTAATACTATACTGCTTCCACCTCTGTTACTGCTACAACAACTATTTATACTACTACTTAGACGACGACGAAGTCACAGGGCAGACTATCTTCGCTGTAAAAGACAGGTTTTACAAGATGCTTCAAATGTAGACTTGTAAGCCGGCATGGCGTTCGTTAGTATGCAGATGCATTATAAACCTGCTGCGGTGGTCTAGCAGTTGTGATGTTGACTATTGACTTGAAGCTCGTGGGATCAAATCACGCCCACAGCGACCGCATTTTTGATGGAGGCGTTTTTGCTCGAGGTCCTTGTGCATAAATTTAGGTTGCACTTTAACTCCAGGCAGCCTAAATTTGCTGAGCCCTCTTTTACGGCGTCTACCATATCGTGCTCTTGCAATGTTAAACCACATGAAGTATTATTTTATCAGAATACCAGAGTATATTGGTCAACTGCCAGCTCGTTTTAAAAGTGTTTCCCACTCGCCGCTATGCCAACTGGTGGTGCTGACTGACGCTCCCACGTTCAATGCACAAATATACTCTATAAGGTGGAAGTGAGGATAGCCGCCGTGGTAGCTTAGTTGGTAGAGCATCGGACGCGTTATTCGAAGGTCGCGCGTTCTGTCCCTGCATGCCCATGGCAAGATATATTTTCAAGCACTTTTTGCTGTTGTGTCGACTTTTGTGGCGAAAAAGCAACTATGGCTATATTGCGCCAAAGGCATCAAGCACTTTTTGTTTCTTCACATTTACATTACAATCACATCTAATAACATCCTCTATGCTTTTCTTCACATGATTTACTGGTAGGTTTAACCAATACAACGTCAGTAACAAGCGATAGAAGAGGGGTTAGCATTTCTATGGAGAATAAAGCAAATGATGCGCTCTCCCCCACTCCATCTCTTTTACATTTAAGTCTTGTGATGTATTTTTTGCCTGTGACCGGAACTTCTCCTATGGCACTGCGTTATTTATCTCCTGTTCTTGGAACAAGACGTTCAGTAGCAACGCTTGCGCGGGAATGCCCGCCTGAAAACTTTTCTTTTTTTATATAGTAGAAATTTAGATGCAGGTTCTTCCGCATGCAGTTTATCTATCACAATGCAGTTCAAAGTGTTTCGATTTGATTGATATGTAGGGTTTAACGTCCCAAAACCACCATATGATTATGAGAGACACCGTAGTGGAAGGCTCCGGAAATTTAGACCACCTGGGCTTCTTTAACGTGCACCCAAATCTGAGCACACGGGCCTACAACATTTCCGCCTCCATCGGAAATGCAGCCGCCGCAAAAAAAAAGTGTTTCGAAGGATGTGTCATCCTCGCGATAACATAACTCAATGCTTTACAAAGTAGCATCGAAATTTCACCTCGACATGTCCTATAACGATTCCCTCGTGACAACCTGTCGAGTCGCTAAGATCAAGGGCGCGGTTTGGATTTCCGGCACAGGTGAAATGATTACGAGGGGGGTCCGAATTGCAGAAACTGTCTGTGCGCCGAGATTCAGGGGCGCGTTAAAGAACCACTATATACGTGGTCGAAACGCGACCGTAGCGGAAAAGCACGCGAGCGTTTCATATTACGGCCTCGCTTCGCCGTCGAGTTGAACGCAATTGTAGTGTTTCTCCGGGGTCAGCGCCACTGCTCACGTTGAAAGGCGACGCGACCCTGCCGTTGTTAGCCGATTTTAAATCCTCTGAATACCGTTTTTACGCGTGCTTGCCGAGAAGGATGCGAGCACGGGCTTGCGTCTACTTTTGCGTGGATCCGAGGTTGCAACAACAACACGGTGTTGCGGCTGTAGGTGGAAACGGACGCATTGCCAAGGCCGGGCGCATTACCAATTACCATCTAGTCCAGCCATGGTCAGAATTGATACTGATACCCCGATTACGGCATACGGCGTGCCTCAATTATGTATTATTGCGTAGGTTCGTGAAATTCAAACAGTTGTTACGAGTGTGGGGGCTCCAATACGCCTAAAAAGAGCGAGACTTTCTCACACGTTTTCCCAATGCCTAGTCGAAGAACCAACCTGACTTTTGCCGCGCAACTGATGACGTCAAAACGCGACACCATCGTGTGACGTCTGAATTAAGGCGTTCCATATCTCCAATATGGGACCAAACCTTCCTCTCATAGTGCTGTCCAATAACCCACGACGCCATCTCCATGAAACAAATCACTTCATGATGGCGTCTGGAAATGACGGCACAGATCATCAACATTTGAGGCTATTCTTTCTGACAACGTCTCGCAAAGTGCTGTCCAGAAATCAACGTGACCTCTTGCGAAAGACTGATAACGTCACGTCATGACGTCATAGGCCACCAATGTTTACGACTTCACGCGATGATGTCAATACAATACCCGAGAAAAGAAACAATGCCATCGGTTGAGAAAGCCGAACTTATCGCTCGCATGCGTCTCGCACAGCGGCTGATTATGCATTTGAAATAACCCTGGTTTCCAACTGCGTAGCTCAGAGTTTCCAAGTGTGCAGCCCATGAGAGAGCCTCAAAGGCCACATGAAACGCGGATATGGTCCGGTATCCTACGTAGGCGGTGTTAGCAAGAGTGACGCAAGTTATTACCACGGGATGTCGTCGCCACGCGCAGTTATCAAAAAGTCAGAAACTGCTATGATTTGACGTCATCATGACGTCACCGACTGTATGATATCATCGATCAGTCGCAGGCGGTCTGACTCGAAAGGCTACGCAAAAAAAAAAAAAAAAAAGCTTAGGTCAGGAAGGTTAGAACTCCTATACAATCTTGGAGGCATTGCAACAGCAGGTTATGTGCCGAAAGATTTCGCATGGGGGCCTAGTAAATCATCTTAGAAGAACAAAATATGCTGGCTGCCGCCTTCGTGTCGACCAAAGGTCGATAAGTGACGGAGCCGGTGAGTTTTTATGCTGCTGTGTATAACACACCTGATTGCAGCAGAGCAACAATCACCGGATTCGTCCGGTAGCTATTGTGCTTGACCGCTGATCAGAATGTCACGGGATCGAGTCCTGGCCGCGGCGACCGCATTTCAGTCGATGAGAAATGCTATGGGCCAGTTAACTTGGATATAGGCAGACATCAAAGGACACCAGATGGCCAAAATTTCAAGTACCTTCCACTACGGTATGCGTTGAAATCGCAGCATGGCTTTGGCACGTAAAACTGCAGATATATTCTTATTGTCACGTGCTCCGTTGAAATGTGACCGCCGTTGCGAGGATTGAACCACCGACCTGCTTCCCAGCACTGCATATGCAAGTGCATTATCTTTCACGAAGTTTACACCAAAAAAATGGCGTTCACGAGAACCTCATCCCCGTGCAGTTCTGCGACCTGAAGCAGCACTACCTGAACCTCAACTACGGCATCGCCGCCTACGACGTCGACTTCGACTCGATTACACACCCGTGCAAATTGCTGGGCATCGATGGGCCGTACGGCCGAGTCGAGTTCCTGAGGAAAGTGCGAGACTTCGTCGCGTCAAACTACACCGGCGCCCCCAGCAAGGCCGAATGCGACCAGGTCACGTGATGTCCGTGCAGCCCCACTGCACCTCGTACGCCGGTCTATCCAGGTAAGTTTCCCGACAGCGTCGTCATGGTACAGGGTTGTAGCAACCTCGAAATAATGCACAGCTTCATTTGATTGATTGATTGATTGATTGATTGATTGATTGATTGACTGATTGATTGATTGAGTGCTTGCTTGATTGATATGGGGGATTTAACCTCCCGAAACCACCATATAAATAGGAGAGATGCTGTAGTGGAGGGCCTGTAGTGGAGAACAGAGACGCTGTAGTGGAGGGCCTGTAGTGGATGCTGTAGTAGAGAACACGGGCCTACTGCATGTTCGCCTCCACCGAAATACTGCAGCCACCGCAACCGGGATGGGATCCCGTGACATGCGCGTCAACAGCCGAGCGCCTTAGCTACCTGACCACTGCGGCTCATTACTTCATTTAGAAATAGAACAGCACAAGCATAAGAAAACACACACAAGAAACAAGATAAAGCGTGGCGTCCTGTCAGCACTCTGTTCTGTCTCTCTCTCTCTCCTTCATGCCTGTCACGCTAGCCACATTTTATCTGTGAGCCCCACATCCACATGTGGCTTGGCCGCGGCTAGTGTTATATGGACGCTGTTAACGCGATAGCGTTAGAGAGCACGTGTCGCCGAAATTCCGCCGTCAGTGTCGGTACCGTCGGTTTTTGAGCGAAATAGCGTCCGTGAACGAAAAATCGAGAAAGCAAATAAAATAAAATGAATAAAATTTTCGGTCCCTTTGAGGATTGAACTCTGGCCGTTCGGGTGGCAAGCAAATGTTCTACCACAAAACCACGATATCACTTGCAGCAGCTTCGGGAAAAAACACTACATGAATGACATGTGGTGGAAGGAGTCTCCTTAACGCATTTTGTTCGACAGGTGTCATGACGAAAACGAGTCCATTAAGCGATTTGTAGGCGCATGCGGGAGGCCAACAAACTACGCCGAAAAAGGCCCGGATAGTGCAGCCATCGCCACTAGAAACACACAGGAACTTTCAAACTGCTCTAAAAATGGACAACTATGTCCATCTAGCGGAAAACGTCATCCCTTTCCAGAGGTGTTGATCGAGCAAACAGCAAACGCTAGACAATGTGCTGCGATCTCTGAGGCACTATGAGACTCATTATGGCCTCCTAGATGGTGAGCGTGCAGCGTGTATCTTAGTCCATGCGACTCTTGGTTTAGATCAAAAACCTGTATACCATTCGCGCACGCGCGCTGGTACAACCTACAGTGTGTGCGTGTCCGTGTGCACGCGTTCGCGTGTGTGTCCGTAACAAAACGTATAAGTATGCACCTTGTGGTTGTAGGGCGCACTATAGGAGCCGGATTTCACTATCGTGTTGAACTCTTCAAGGCGAAGCTTAAAAGTCCCCCAATGTTCGCTTTACGCTGCCTGATTTTATGAAGTGTGCTAACAGATACGGGCAGCACCACAAGTTAGTTTCTGTGGGAGAGTATGATGGTGCACGTGCGACAAGCGAGTTCTTTCGGGGGTCGGAGGAACGCCTGTAGTGTTTCGTTTAGTTCCGTTTTTTTTTGGGGGGGGGGGGGGGGGGGGGGAGTGGGAGCGTAAGAAAAGTGGGACAAAAAAATTACGGCAAGATACCTCCCTCCCTCCGTCCCTTTGGCACCACTTCTGCTGACACCCTCCACGCAAGAACACTTGCCTCCGAGGTAGCAGTATTGAAAACTAAAATAAAATAACGACGACAAGCAAGTTCTTTTGCTCAACCAGAGGAAGGAGGCATTGTTTTGGCTGGTGGTGGGGGGGCAGAGAACAACAGGGTGAGCCTTTTTCGCCCCCATCACTCTAGTTGCAACAGGCGTGAGGACTGAGAAGAAGCAGGCCAAGAGATGTCATATGTTCGCAGTCCATTATTATATTTTAAGTTATTACATGTCTTAGTGTCTACATCTAATTAACGACAAGAGAAGGGTAAGGTGCATGGTCTAAGAAAAAAAATTTTTTTTTACACCGTGGTAAGGTGGAAGCTTGAAATGAAAAAATCGGGTGACAGTGGAGTGCTTGCTCGAGCCGACAAGTGAACTCTTCTTCAATGCTGTCCCCTTCCAGCCTTGAAGACGAGTCCACCCATCAAAACATCAGCTCGAGAAGACGCCCGCCGTTAACGGATTTTCTTTCGTCTTAGTGCCTACACTATCTTATGAGAAAACCGCAACCTAGCCCATTCCTCTTCCCCCTTTTTTATATACACGTTTGCGGCATTCCTGTTCTCTAGGTGGGGCATTTTCAAGGGGAAATTGGCGTTTCTCTCACTATCTAAACAATTAAAAAAGAAGTGCTCAGTCGAGATTTGAACCGTCAGTGGCCGTAGCAAGCCTTATCTGATGCCTTTCTGCTAATTTCTATGAACAATGTAACTTAGTTTTGCTGCGACGTACCTTATTAACAGTTGGGGTTCAACGTCCTAAAACCAGTAAGTGGTCATGAGAGACGCCTTAGTGGAGGGCTCCGGAAATTTCGACAACCTGGGGTTTGTGCACTTAAGTCTAAACATACGGGCTTCGATCGTTTCCGCCTCTATCGAAAATGCGACCGCCACGGCGGGGATTTCATCCCGCCACCTGCGGGTCAGCAGCGGAGTGCCTTAGCCAGTAGACCACCGTGGCAGGTATTGCGACGTACCTCAATGTCCCCTGAAATACGTAACACAAATATAGTCACCCATTCAATTAGTTTTGCAATTATTACAGAGGAGGTGATGAGCTTTTCCATGTGGTGCGTAGCGAGACGTGAACACTATCATCAACTTCCAACGGGTGCGTGCTCTCTTCGTTCATCTTCTGTCTCGCTTGTAAAAAATATATACATGTGCTGGTTTCTCCAGCGTTGCGTGAAACAGCTCTCACAGTTGAGAAAGACGAGTGCGCAGAGAGAAAAGAGATGAGAAAAATAAGACAAGAGAGTGAGAAGCAAAAGGAAGATGGACAGAAAAAGACATAAAGAGAAAGTATTCGAAACTGGGAGAAAAAGGCAGAAATTGACGAACACAAGAATGAAATAGCAGAGAAAGTCAGCATAGCCAGTAGAGCAAGGGTTGGGAGAAAGAAGTGAGGATGACGAGGGTGGAAAGGAGGAGAGGGGGCAAAGCGTATATATAGAGTAATGATAGGCTAGATTTACCGGCGCCAAAAGACGAAACACTTAAGAAGGAACACACAAACAGCACTGCACTCACAACTAATTTATTACTTCGCAAGCAAGGCCTTTTTCAAGGCATGAACACAGGCGACGGAAAAGTAACACGATGAAAAGAAGTGATAAAAGAACCTCGCGGAAGCTGCTTTGCGGAAAGGGTCATCAACTAAAGGTAATGTCTTTCCGCCAAGGTGAATCTATCTGTATTACGAACCAACTCGCCCAATTGCAGCAGCTTTAAGATGCGTAGTCGTGTGAAGTATTAAAATCGAATTGGGGTGGAAACGAATTGGGGATGAAGAAAGGAGAATGCTAACGCCACCAGCTCCACCGATTGCTCAGTCTTTGCACCATCAGCATAGCTGCTCCAGCTTATGGTCTTATCGCGGTTTTCAGACCGCTCGCCGACAGCACAGAACGCAACTCAGTGCTTGGACCACTAAAAAGGAAAAAAAAAGTGGTGAAGTTGCGACGTAGTTGTTTTGACAAGGATCAAAAATGAAAAACGCGTCTTTGGCGGCTTTGGTCAATACAGGGTTTTAATCTCCGAGCAGAACTAAATCTTGTGCGTTCGCCTCACAAGCTCTCTTACCGCAAAATCCACATAAATTTCCTTCCAATTTATTAAGCTACGGACAATTTTATGTGAGACGTACCGACGCCACCACATTAGATTGTTAAACCATTATTTTCTTGACAGTGTGATTTACGAATTGAACTGACAGGGTAAAAAAAAAAAAAAGCCGGAATCACTAACCCTATACTCTTCTCGCGCATGTGTGTCTAAGCTATGGCGCTGTTGATTTACTTGTTGAATATACATATGGCTGTGTGAATAGTAGATCACTATAAATGGTAGCATGAGAACCCACTCGTAAATTAGTTCATACAAACCTGCGCACGACTATTTCAACGTTGTCAGAGCTGCGATCCCACATGCGCCGAATAGCCAACGCACGCGAGTCGAAACCTTCAATGTCCGCTTTTCCGTTCCAGACTTCTAAATCTGTTCTTTTTTTTTCTTCTTCTTCAGAATAACACGTTGTGGAGACGATTCCGGCTTGAACTACAACGCCATCTGTTTACGAAGCAACGAAACTGAACCACTACGATGACGCACCATGTTTTGTTGTCTCGCTAACGAGCATTATATTGACTCGCAGATTATCTTTTGGATATCTTTGACGGACATATCAGCGATGGTATTACACCGATATCACTCCATATGAAAGCCGCATTGTGCCTGTTTGTTTGTTTGTTTCTTTGTGTCTTGTTCATATTCGCGACGTACTATATCCAGCTCCACAGCACCCATTTCACTTGCAGTGTATTAAAATTTGTTTTCTTGTGGACCATAATCAACCCGCACATCAAACGTGGTACGAGGTGTAAGAATATATCGAATTGACATGGAATTATCTGTGGATTTTATGTATGAGGTTAAATTTAAAATAGAAAATTAAATCGCCAAAGCTTACCAAAATAATGTTATGCGATGTTTAGTTGAACTTGGCAGCTAAATTGTGACATAATCACACAGCATCTGCTGTGTAAATTCGTTGCGTACAGTTGTTTAACAACTTGTATCCGACTTGCTGCACATATTGAATGGTGTGCACGCTACGCTAATTCCACAATTGATGCCTCATAACTTCTTAGCAATTAAAACCTAGCAACGTTTACACACAGCCATACAGAGCGTCCTCAACTTCGATCAGAGATATTATAAATTACTAAAAATATACATTTTTTTGAAAATCACACACATCTCAGCATAATTTCAAAGCAAACCGTTTCGCTCGTCCATTGACGAAAATTACTTCGAACTAGAGCTAAAATATTTCCAATATGTGCCCAGTTAATAGCCTTATCCTCACTCGTTTGCAGCCATAAATTGTCAAAACGCAGGTTTCCGGTACCGCTTTTTACAGTGTTTGCAGTTTTATTCCTCAAATGTTTTTTTATAATACAGGTAGCTGTAATAAAGTTTTCGTGACTGCATCTCAGTTGTTTTTTGATGGCAGTAAGTGTTGCGACACAGGAACACGTTTTTTTTGTAAGCAAAACTTCAAACTATTGTTGCATTAAAACCGGTTAAAATGTAGAAAACGGCTGAAAAATCAACAAAATTTTCAATTGTTAAGAATATATATAAACAATAAGGGTATGTAGCGAATAATTTGAGCCAACAGGGAACTTTGAAAAACCAAGATTTATTCTATAGCCTGGATCTCTTTAATCTTTATTAAACACCTGCAAGCCATCGGCAGCCTTCTCGTCTCCTCATCCTGGGGACCACACCTCCAAAAGAATAGAAATCCACGCATATAAATTCAATCTAAAGAGTCAAATAGTTGCAAATATTGTAATTTTAGTCTGAGGATATGAAAAAAGAGAACGAAGCGGATAATTCAGACCAACTAAGTAATTTTAAAAGTCCAAGTCGTGTGCGATTTCCCATGGGAAACGAAACGAATTGAATGTTAGCCGTACAGATCTCTATTTTCGAGCCTATTATCTTACTGGGTTTTCTTTTTCCTTTCCTTTATTTATTCTATTTTTAATTTATATTTTACCTATTTGTTCTTTAAAAAAACATTCCTAACATATCTGGCTGTTAAAACAATAGTAATTCTAAGATAATGTGCCGTTCGTTTCTTGGCCGATCCTCCGTGTAGCGTTGCGCCAGGAATATAAGGACCAACCAACCAACCTCAAGCTACCCGCCTCAGCGCTACTATCTGTGCTTTTTAATCTCTTTAATGTTGCGCAGTTTCGTTACATCATTACCTCTTTCGTTTTTAAAGGCATGACATTGAATGTAATATTTAACAATATCTTTTTAAAACTACCCGGTTTCTTCTCAGCGTGGGTGCGTGCCACTGGTCAAGGTTCTACTCAATCCGAAGTTGGTTGGTTGGTTGAATCCAAGAAGAGGGACTCCACGTACCATGCAAGATTGGCGATAAATCACGTGGCAGTAGAATTTCGAGGGGAAAAAAAGGGGGGGGGGGAGCCTAAAAACACTTTTTTGCAAACTAAAAGAATAGTTATACTAACAGTCTGCTAGGTATGGTTAAAGAAGAAAAAAAATTTAAACTAAATATGATAAAAAAATAGAGGATGGTGAGTAGAAGAAGAAGTGGCCTGCTCTCCCAGTTGATCCCGGTCCTAGATCTACTAAAGTGCTCAACGTTTGCATCCCAGCCGGTGAGCGCGTTCATACCTTCTCATTTAGAATGTACCCGAGGTCTGGTGCGTGGCGTCGATGCCAACATGCCACCCTCCGAAGTACTAGAGCTGTTTTCGCCAGCAGGTGCTATTTCAGTCTATCGGCGTGGACGGGTGGTTGACGAGAACAAAATACCAACTGAGCCTGTAATTGTGACCTTTGCGGGATCAGTCCGACCATCAGAAATTAAGGCTTGGCCTTTAATTTGCAGAGTAGAGCCGCTCTCTCCTCGTCCGCTCCAATGCATAAAGTGCTGGCGTTATGGTCACACAATGAAAGGTTGTAGGTCAGCGGTCAGGTGTAAGGTATGCGGGGAAGGTCACAATTCTAGCGACTGTCAGAGTGATAAAGAAAAGTGTTGCCTATGTAGCGAAGCTCATGCGGCCCATAGCTCTAGTTGTTCGGCAAAGGTACGTGAACTGCAAATTCTAGAGATATTAGAGCTAAGACGGCGTTCACGGAGGGAAGCAGCACTTGAAATACAAGCACGAACACAAGGCTACGCCGGTGTTACAGCTCGTAATATGACAACAATGGAAGCTCTCTCTGTCCCTATTGCGGAAGCGATTGAGAAGGCAGTGGAGAAGGCAATGGAGCGCATCGCTGGGAATATTTGCGAGTCCTTGGCCCGGATTCTATCGAACCAGATGGCTCAAATGTGTGGTACAGCGGAAAACAACCTCAGTGCACCACGTAACATTAGTGAGTCCTCGGAGTTTGCAAAGGAGTATGACTCTGCTACGCCACAGCAGGCTACGGAAGCCCTTCACATTCGTGACTCCCCTGAAATTTCAAAGAAGTATGGCTCCGAGACGCCACAGCAACCTACGGTAGCTGCAGATTCAGTAGAGGAAGGTAGCGTATCTCAATGCGAGCTTACCAGGAAAGTGGAGGACTCAGACGAAATGGAGATGGATCCCCGATCGCTAAAGCGCTCGAGATCCCCTTTATACAAAAAAGGCATCGCACCTGTCAGTTCAAAAACCAAAAAAGTACCAGAAGAACACCCTGTCTAAAGCTGATTTTCTTAAAGAAAATATTCTAAACAAGGCTATCGCTGAGGCCATTTTAGAGCAACAATAGGGTCACTTAAAATCCTTCGTTGGAATTGCCGATCGATTCACTCTGCAGCAACTGATCTAATATATTTGACATCGAAATTTTCTCCAGATATTATTGCACTACAAGAAACTTGGCTTTCAATGCATCAGTCTTTTCAATTAAATAGATTCAGATCTTTCCGTCTAGACCGTTCATCAAAAGGTGGAGGTTTGGCATTTTTTATTAATAATAGAATAAGTCTCAAAGCAAAAATTGCGTATAAGCTCATGTCACCTGACAGTGAACTTTTCGCCTTAGAAATAACCTTACCAGGCTGCATGCCTTTTTTGGTGGTGAATGCATACTTTCCTAAAGGTGTAATAGATACTCGATGTTTAGACGCTGCAGTGACTTCTAGTTATCAAAATAAAATTCTAATCGGCGATTTCAATTCTCATCATACGTGCTGGGGTGTCCGAACTGATCAATGCGGTAAAAGATTATGGGAGTGGACAGCGGATAAGAACTTAGGTTGCCTAAATTCAAGAACACCCACTTAAATTAGTGATAGGTCTTGTTCAGCCTTAGAGTTAAGCTTTGTGAGTTCATCACTCACTAGTGTGTCGTGGAGTGCGTGTGATTGTGCAACTGACAGCGATCATTTGCCTATATTATTCGAGATTGCTTGCCAAGTTATAATCTCAGGCTCTCAGACTCGAGTGTTTATTAATTACACCAAATTTAGGAAAGATTTAGAATCTGCTTTGGCAACTCATTCTGAAGAGCAAGAAGATACAAAAGCCGTGAGACTAAGTGCACTGATCAAAAGAACATATAAAAATGCAGAATTCGTTGTGGAATCCGCAAAGAGCCCAACCCACAGTCCGTGGTGGAAGTCGGACTGTGTCCGGGATTTCCGACGAAGAAAGGCAGCTTGGAAAAAACTTATGTATAACCAGTGCCCTCAAAACTGGTCTGATTACAAGTATCATGCTGCAAGTTTTAAACGCACAGTCTCTTTAGCTAAGGAACAATATGATAGAAAACATTATGATCACCTTTCAAAAGCTTGTAACAAAAAGGCGCTGTTCAGGTTCATGAGATCTCGTAAAATGATGCCATCTCCAAATAATATAGGGTTTGAGATTGTCCTTGGAAGAAACAAAGAAATCCTAAGAAATTATGGCTAAAGGCCTGGAGTGTAGATGTACATCAACTAAGCCTTACGATCCACAAAAACCAGCGTTAACGATTGAAGTTACTGAAGTTACAGAGGAAGAGTTAGCACAAGTGATACAAGGTTTGCCCTCATCAGCTCCTGGTCCGGATGGAATCACAGCTGCTATGATAAAGATATTATTCAAATTATCACCATGTGACCTACTAAACACTGTAAATAATTCGTTAAAGTATGCCTGGATTCCGTATGACTGGAAATTAGCTAAAATAGTGCCGATACAAAAAAGACAAGGATTCGGATATGTCATAGAAAACATTCGACCCATTTCTGTTACATCTAATATGGTGAAGCTCATCGAAAGAGTGCTCCATAAAAGAATTCTAATATGGATGGAGGAAAAATCGATAATAAATCCAAATCAAATTGGCTTCAGAACAGCTTGTTCAATCTGGTGTGCACACGCAGATTTAGAAAGCCGCATTCAGCTTGCTCGCAAAAAAAAGACAACATGCGGCACTAGTGACATTGGATATAGCTAAGGCATACGATAGTGTAGAACATTCAGTTTTATTAGACATATTAGAGAGCCACAATCTCCCAAAATATATATTGGCGTGGGTGAGGGAATTTTTGAGAGGAAGAAAGTTCTATTGTTTTAAGAATGGATGCGCATCGTCAAAGTGCAAACACGCGGTTTCCCCCAAGGCGCTGTATTATCACCAGTTCTATTTAACATCTTAATGAGCACTATACCGCATTGCCAGTACGTGAAGATGTTCGTATATGCTGACAATATTGCATTTTTCACGGCACATAGTGTCATATATTCTTTATATCAAAATCTACAGAGATATGTCAATATGCTGGAGAGATGGCTAGATGCAGTCTGCATGACCTTAAATGTAAATAAGAGGGCAGTATTGATATTCCCGTTATCCGATCCCATCTCGATTTCAACATGTTATAAACAAGAGCCCATTCCGCAGGTGGAATCTCTTAAATATTTGGGAGTAATTTATAATGCCAACCTAAACTGGACTCCCCACATAGAAAGCATGGCATCTAAAGCACAGCGCGCCTTAGGAATTCTTCGTAGACTGAGCAGCCGCCTATATGGTCTACGCAGAAGCACAATGGTGATGATATATAAAATGTATATGCGACCAATCCTAGAATTTGGGTGCGTATTGTTCTCAGGTGGCCCTGCTTATAAAATAACGCCTCTGGTTATGCTGGAACGAGAGGTCTTGAGATTGTGTCTAGGACTTCCTAGGTTTGTAACAAACAATGTTTTGTATCAGGAAGCATGATTACCTACATTGCCTTGCCGTTTTCTTATCCTAACGGTTCAGACGTTTCTGAAATTTTATAGCTATGCGCCAAGATGATCTGAATATGATTTTATAAATGACCCAGACACCTTTTTTCTAGCCCATTGGTCACGGTTTCGAACACCTCAAATTGCTTTTGTTCAGAAACAACTAGATAGGATAAATGTAAAAATTCGAGATGTGATTGCGGCGCAGGTTACAGATCAAGTTTTTAAGATAGAATTCGATGAGATTTTTCCCTGTAGGCCCAAATTACAATCCTATAGGGTCTTAAATAGCCGACTGCAGGATTATCTTGCCCACGCAGAAACGAATAATATTATAGCCACAGATGCTTCAGTAATGGATGAAAAGACAGGTGTAGGTATATACTCCCTATTGCTTGGCTGGTCTTTTTAATTAAGATCACCGGATTTCACCCAAGTTTTTGAAGCTGAACTGTTGGCAATAGTTCTAGCGCTGCGAAGCTACCTTTGAATGCTGCTAACACGATTATAATCACGGATTCTCTGTCAGTATGTACGTAGATTACGGCGTCAACAAAATCGATGGCCTTAAAGACGCTCCTTATGCTAGTTCCTCCTCAGATGCAGCTAATGAAATTTGTATGGGTACCCGGTCAATGCGGCTTAGAAGTAAATGAAATCGCCGACTCTCTAGCACGAGCAGCATTGGAAGGGCCAGTACTATCAGTCCTTCCCGAAGTGGCCACTATAACTGCGACAAGATACGGAAAGCTTGCGCTTAGTGCAAACGCTATGGAAGCAATCTTGTCAACACCAGAATTCACTCATTTAAGATTTCCATGGAAAATTAATTGGTGTCCTACAAGACAGTTGGAAACCATAATAAATAGATTTCGATGTCGTGTCCCCCCATTAAATTTCTATTCACATAGGGCTGGTCTGGCGATATCACCACTATGCAACTTTTGTTCAGAATTGGAAACAATAGAGCACTATTTTTTGTCATGTCGCCGATACAAATTGCTCAGGAAAACACTCTTAGTCCTCCCATTCGCTAGCCTGGGGCTGAATTTCACTATAGAAAACATACTTTCCTTCGGTGCTTACGATCTGGGCTTCAGCCACGAGAACGTTTTCTATGCAGTTTGCAAGTACCTAAACGATAGTAAAAGAATTAAGCTTTTAATTGCGTGATTATTATTTGTGCAAAAAAATTCCAACATACACGAGAGCATTGTTTAACCATGCTGATTCCTATTCAATGTAATGAATAATTGTCTTATCTGAACGAGTGACAAACAACTATTGCACTCCTTTCATTCAGCCTAGGGTGTCTTTTTTTTTCTTTTTTCTGGTGGGTGGTTTCGATATTAAAAAAAATCTTGCTGAATTAGGTCATCGATTCTTGGCTGATCCCCCTGAGTGGGTACGAGCCATGGCTGTGGAATCATCATCATCATCTTCATCATCCCAGTTGATGTTTCAGCTCTTTCCTAAACCGTGGTCTGCGACGACGATTGCAGCAAGGACACGTTCAGTCGTGGCATCAGCTCGACTTTTCCAGTCTCTCCCAGATGAGTAAGATCCGGAGTTTGCTTCGTTTCTTTGGGGAAAGCTGCGAACTCACTGCAGCGTAGAGTGTGAGTAGGCCTAGCCGTCTATAGGAAGTATAAGGCTGTGCTGCACACCTTGAAGACCTCATTCAAGACGAGAATTCGCGTACGTCCAGAAAGGATCGCGCATTTTACGCATTTTTTTACGAGGCTGGGTGCGTGCTGTTCGTGAAATATGTTTGAAGAGGATTCAAACGCTTCAGGCTATGGCGCCTCACTAAAAAAGCATGACCTTCGAGACCACTGTACTCCGCCGCTAAATGGCTGTCCCAAGAAAGACTTTTGTCAGACGATGCGGAATATGAAGGAGCGAATATGGGGCACTGTTCTTTCAATACGAGATGTAATCTCCAGCTCCAAATATAGCGGTTTTCGAAGGGAAAGTCAAAAAACCCTGACAGTCAACCCGCAATATCTGGCGAAGATCGGAGAGCAATCGGCGCTCTGCTTTGTATTAAGCAAGGAGGTCTAAAGAAAACCTGATATTAAGTATATTTGCAATCGAATAAAAAAATTTTCCACTCTTTGCCCGCTTCATCCGCCCACACGTTGCGCCGTTAGAATACGGAGAAGCTCCTCGCTTCTATAACCCAGTTAACTACGGTGCTAACCATGGAACTGCCTATACGAACCGTGGTCCTCGAAGATCTTTACAGAAAGAGGGATGATTGCTGATCTAAAAATAATGGTTGGCTCATTTCTATTACAGTCACAAGTCGTGATGTTCAAGAAAGCAGCAGCCACCTGCTTAAGACAAGACTTTCAATTTAGACGGACTTGTGGCCGATAAAAAAGGAAGGCACGGGAACTTATCTGCGCATGCCGCCATGCTACATGTTAAGCTAGCAAGCTGGCACACGTGCTAATCTACGTAAAAGATAACTGTTAAGGTACTTTAGTTTTGTTTATGCAAGTTAACAGTTCACTCACGCGTGCACCAACCGTTGACTAACTCGCAAAAAGATGAACTCAAACACCTTAACGGTATTCTGAACAGTATTATCTTTTCTGCCGTTGTGCGCGACTTCGGTTCTTGGTAGGCGTTTTAGGTTTTCTGACTTCCTTTGTGTGTTCCTGTTTGGACGCCTTGTCTTCTATTGCGTTAGCAATTATGTGGGCACTCTCGGCTGGATTTTGCCGCCGGCGTCGACGTCGGCGTCGATGTCATGCACCGTATATCTATACGTATCTATATATAAATGAAAACGCAAAAAAAAGAAAAAAAATCTAGAAAAAATTTTCAACGCACGGAAACGTGAGACCTGTGCGTGGTGAAAGCGAGGCGTTAACCACTGAGCCACCCGGAACACATCCTTCAACGTTCAAACAGCAAGCTACTTATATCTACAACTTAACGCTGCTCACGAGACTCGGGGGGACGGGGAATTGTGTTTTCAGCATTACCAGCAAGATGGCGCAATGAGCGCGCGTCGCCCCATCGCGTGGCGGCGCCCGCTCTAATCTCCTACTCGTACTTTGCCCGGCTTAGAGAGGGGGAGTGGTGCTCCCTCGCGCGCCCTTATCTCGCGGGGGCGAGGAGGGAAAGGTCGTACGCCTTGGCTGGCTTCGGGCTTTACCTGAAACGATTCTGCTGTAGTTACCAGGCGCACAAAAGTCACTGCAATCATTGCAGTCTCCGTTTGCGAAACGCGCGCTTTTCAGATACAGCAAAGTAACAAATGGGACGCTTATTCGCGTGCATCCGTACCTGTGAGTACGTTTTGTGCGTGATTAGTGCGTGAGGAACGCGGGGCATGCTGCGATATGCTTTCCATTCTGCGCGTGACCTTTCAATTCGTTGCTATCGCGTTAATTGCTGCACCTTTCTGGCAAAGCTGTGACTTTTTTTATTAGAACGAACGCTTGCCAACTTGCTTGGCTCTCTATTATTAAAAACTAGACTTTTTTCTCACGCGGGATGTAAAAGAGAGCCGTCGCAATACTCCAATACTAAACCACCTATTTTTAACCCTGTTAAAGTGACATAACCTGCAAGTGTGTGTGTGTTGTGTGTGTGTCTGTATGTAGCCACCTCTCGTTCAGTTCTAAGTATTACGCTAGCCACCGCCCGATCTAAAGGGTACAGCCATATCCATCCGTCCATCCGTCCGTCCGTCCGTCCGTCCTTCCATCCATCCATCCATCCATCCATCCATCCATCCATCCATCCTCCATCCATCCATCCATCCATCCGTCCGTCCGTCCATCCGTCCGTCCGTCCATCCATCCATCCGTCCATCCGTCCGTCCGTCCATCCGTCCGTCCGTCCGTCCATCCATCCGTCCATCCATCCATCCGTCCGTCCGTCCGTCCGTCCGTCCATCCATCCATCCGTCCATCCGTCCGTCCGTCCGTCCGTCCATCCGTCCGTCCGTCCGTCCGTCCGTCCGTCCATCCGTCCGTCCATCCGTCCGTCCGTCCGTCCGTCCGTCCGTCCAAAAGATGCAAGATGTTATAAACTAGACGGCGGCACGTGTAGTTGATTATGAAAGATGCGAGGTGTTATAAAATAGGTGTACATTGCTTTGAAATACGTATGTTGCGAGTCTGCTGTAACTTTGTTGTTATTGTTACCATTGTCCACGCTTTATGTATGACAAATATCGAACTGTCCAAACTTACTGCAAACTCCTTGCTCACTGTATAGCCTCTGGGGCTGTGGGTATACCGGATAATAATATTAGTTATAATAGTTATATTATTATTATTATTATTATTATTATTATTATTAGTATTATTATTATTATTATTATTATTATTATTATTATTATTATTATTATTATTATTATTATTATTATTATTATTATTGACTGCTCGCGTCCTGCACCCAATCATAAGACATTGACCGCAAACAATTGAGACGCCTATTTAGCACCCCAGTGTGTTATGCGTCGTGCAATGCGAACAGTCATTGCGGGTGAAACTCGGAATACGTCAAAATAAAACGCACGTGACAACACATACGGGTCTTGCCTCATCTATTCTCTCGTTCGTTGATTTAGCTCCCTACTAGCCGCCGCCGTGCGACAGATGGGGTGATGCAAAAACATTAAAACCTCAATATAACGAACTCGGATATTACAAAATATCAGTTATAACGAAGTAAATTAAAAAGTTTTGCAATACATACAGTGTTAGTAGTAACTTTTAGAGCGAAGTTTAGGATTTACCAAACCAATTTTCTTGCGAGATGCAACTTTGTTATACTTAGGTGAGACTGTACACCTATTCGTTTAGGTTTCCGGTACTCGTCACTGAATGGAGCTAGGCCTCTGCCATGCCAGCCATGTTACCTGTGTCCCACTGACCAGTCGCCGTATTACCCTTCCACAAAACCACCCGGAATCAACGCAGCAGCTCAGTCTCCTGTCAGTCTCGTCTAAGCTCGCTTCAGAGTAGTACGTCGTTCTCGCGCGCTCCCGTCGCTCGTCCGCCCCACCAGGGGGCCTTCCACGCGCTCCAGCCCGCCATGACACAGGTGTTTTCAATGCAGGTAGCCAGAGCAGCAGCACTCAGTCCAGTGCCACTTCGAGCAGCGTAAGCAACCCGTCCACGACAGGTAATTAAAGGTGATGCTTGGCGCAGCAAGACGTTATTTTCATTTTCATGGGCCAGAAGAACAAAAGAGCGCTAAGGACCGGAATGCACTGTGTCTTTTCCTCGTCCTGTTTTCGGCACTGTTTTCTCCTTCGTTCACTCTGCCCCAACTGGGCCAATCAAGCACGCTGATTTAATGTACACGTACCACAAAAGACACCTAGGAGTTTTCCACGAGAGTTGATCCCAGCCAAATTCTAATCGAATGTTGCTAGTAAAGGTGCCAAGCCAATAGCTAACGAGACTCAAGAAAAAGGAATAAGCCCTGCAACACAAAGAGGTGCTCTTTGCTTTGCGCCTTTTGGCACTGTGGAATGCACCAATATCGCTAGGCTAGCGCAACGCGTAAAACAAAGTTCTTATAATGTTAGTTCAATAGGAAACCCCACTGACGGCGGTTTCTAACGACACGAAAGGGTTATATTATTTCTGGAAGTGACGTTTCATCACGTGACGGTGAATAAATTGGTTGTGAATTCTGACTCGTTTGTACTAGGGTGCGCATTTGGGCTAGTTGGTTCGTGATCTCAAGTAGGCAGCGCCATGGTCTGTGTCCTTTTTTTTTTTGCCCATTTTTAGCACTATTTTTTTCTCCTTCATAGGCTTCTACTAACAAAAAAAATAAAGGTATCCTTGGTGCATGTGCAACCAATTATGAATATTTTTAATATTTTAAATATTTTTTAATAATGAATATTTTAAAATAACTTTCGTCCAAAATATCGCAACAGATTAGGTGTGCTGCACGCAGGTCGCCACGAAGAAACACTTCTGGAAAATTTCTATCAGAGACGCTCAGTCATTAGCAATGGCCACTGACGCTTTCGGCTCAGTGAAATTCGAAAAAAAAAAGTTCTTTATGTGTACTTGCTCTCATTCTGGACCTTGAAAGACTAGAGTTTTCGGGCAACAATTCTCCTAGTCTATTTGTGTTCACCTCAATGTCCATGACTAGTGCATCCATCGGTACTGCAGGAGGCAACCGCAAAAACTTTTTCTGGCCCCTTAAAATTTAACTCTAAGTGTGCTGTGAGATTCAGCCGAAATTCCGCAATCTGAGTTATTATGTGTGCTACTTGCACAGAAAGTATAACGAATGAATAATGTTATTTTGAAGGACCAGTTGGTTTCCTTCCCTAACCAACAAAATGCAAAGCAAGGACGAGCTAAGATATCTGTTAGGATAAGCAAGCGCTGATTGTTTCACTTCATGCTTAGGCAAAACACACACACACCGACACTCCGCAGGAAGGCTGGGTAGAAACTTTCAATTACAATACGTCTCTGCAAACTCGTATTTTCTTGCCGCTTTTCCACAAGTCAATATTTTACAGTTATTCTAGAACATCAGCTCTGAGCGAGCAGGAAAAATGTATATTAGGGTACGATGACCTTTTGAGAGCCAGAATCAAGCTATATAAATATGCAATGATACAGCTTCCTTTCTTGGGCGTTGCTTCTTTTAATTTTAATTCTTTATTATTAGTGCAGAAGGAGGTTTTGAGGATGCAAGGCTATCAGGGGATCCTCCTACTAGTCTTTCGTGAATATCCATAAATTTCATATTACTTCGCAATAAGCGTTAAAACATCATGAACGGCATAGTTTCGTTTTCATGTTGCCAACTGTTTCTCCGCAGAAGAGTAAAGCGACTTTGCTGGGAAAACGTGTCTTTAGCGCACGATAATTGGATGTTGCTGCCTTGTTTCTGAAGAAGAGCGAAAAGTTGGGCTAGTTTGTTGCCGTTCATCGTATACAGGCTTCTAAACTGCATTAAAATAGTTTAGCGTCGCTGACTCTTATCTCTCGTGGAAATGTACAGCTCCGCGATTCTCGAGGTGTTTAGGACGATGTTAACTCTTCAACCCCCTCTAACACATTTCTTCATTCTGATATCTTTTTCAGGACTGAGCGTAAGTGTCACGCCCTGTTCTATATTGCGTGCAAAAAAACAACAGAATGGCCTTGAAAAGTTTGAGCAGCAAACGCTTTGGCCAAAATGGATACCTAAACAGTAAGCACAGAGATGAATGACTGAAGATTACACTGTCACGCTGATGTTTAGAACTCTTCAGGAAATAGAAGGATTCCTTACCTTCTGGTCAACTGTGCGGAAGTAAAACAAAAAGGTAACGTCGCAGCCTCGGTACATCATTTTTGGAAAGTCGAAACATGTTAGCAACAGTCTAAAGAGGATAACAGTGTCCAGGGAGCCTTCGTTGAGAAAAGCACCTATAAGGGCAAAGCTAATATTGGATTATATGCTTTCACGCATTCAAGTGATTTTTACGTGAATCTTTTCTACCTCATTATTCACGCCACTTCGATCATCTTCAAAGCATATTCCGCCCACTGTAGGCAAGTACAGAGTTCGTACATTATGTTTCTTTGGAGTGGGTGTGAAAGGGATGTTAAGATGGGGGAAGTTTCGCCACAGCTTAGGAGAACATGGATTTGATCACGAGGACAACTAAGAATACAACTGGTAGCGCCTATCCTATCACGTCCTTCGTTCTTGTGTTGCGCTGTTTTCGAGATGGATGTTCCCTACAGCATCAGCCCAACCTTCACACTCAGCCCTCACAGTCAGCATTCAGTGCGAAGGTAACAATCGACAAGCATACCTTAACGAAAAATTTGGTTTTCTTTACATGGCAGGGTGCGAAAATGATAGTACTTGGAACGAATACAAGACGCGGTGCCATGTTTTGTATCCCTCTGTTTGTGCTATCGTAATTTGCGTACCACTGTGTGAAGATGAGTTTTCAAATCGCCCACCAGTCCTTGCTTCTCAAGCTAAGAACTAAGAAAAAGGATGGCGCCGTTTGCAGCACTCTCTTGTTTTGCTTCCTTGCTCTCAGTCGTGCTCACAAATATTTCGTTTAACAACCAGGCAACACTAAGAGGCAACCCACCCTCCTACGTGCCTATACCTCTCTACACGCAGGGATCCACCGTTGGGTCCCACAGTCAGGCCACAACGACGGGCCGCACCATCCGAACGTCATCACTGCGCAGCGATATAGCCATGTTGCCTCCACAGCACGCTGCGCAAAACAACGACGCGGCGCGCCACCCCTCCGGCGATGTGCCCATCGCGGTGGAATCGTAAGCAAAGCTGGCTACTTTGTACCGATGTGAAAGCTGTGCGCGGGCCACACTTTGCAAACTGAGCCTATCCCGGGCTCACCGGCTGCATCCAATGTCTGCCCGTATATGCCCTGCGAACCTGCCTGGCCCGGCCCTACGTGTAATAACAAAACGCCGGGCTTCGCCTGGTGCGGCCCGATGTTATGCTATAGGTTTGCTGCGGAGTAAAGATATCGCTTTCCCTTAATCTGGCATTTTATTCAACATGGAGCCAAACATAAGCAAACGACACCTGAGAGTCACTAAAAAGATGTGTCAAAACAACAAGCTGTCTAATTAGTCGGGCTTTAGTGAAGTGCGGCGTTAGTGAATCGCATACTCCGCTGCTCCAAAGTTCCGTTCACTCCTTGCATAGGTAGCCGCAATCGGGAATATTTTTCTTCGAGACTTAGCAAACCTAGGTCATTTAGACTGTTCATTCTTGCAGAAGCTCAGTACCTCAGATGCCAGACAAAGGGGTGATTGTATGGACAGATAATCCTGGAGCTCATCTTGCCTGCTCATGGCTGCATGCAGCAAAAACAATTAGGCACAGCGTCAGAATTTCAGACTCGATACCGACTTTGTACCTGGCTCGACCCGGCCGATAATAAAAAAAAAACAATGTAGCCAACTCCAAGCCATCACCCGAGAATGGAAAACGTCAGCTTACCCCAAACCCGGAAAGCTGTAGTTGAAGAGCAGGGACCCATTAGGGAGCTTTATAGTTCAGGTTACGTAGAATATTTTGTTGGCGTTTGTTGCCACTACAAATGCGTCGTGAGCCAGTTCTTGCGTATGTAACGAACGCTAGTTTTGCCTACCTTATTTTCAAATCTACCTAGCATTGCACGATTTGTCCAGCTGTCGATATCATCCGCCGTGACTGCTATAACACGCGATCACTGCAGCGGCGTGCTCAAAACAGGTAAACGTCCCAAACGAAGCGCCCGAGTTCTGGTTCACTTCACCAGTTTCGGCGGATCAACTTTTGCTGCTCCACTCCGACTCGTTGGCAGAAACGCTCGACTCTTCCTCCCATTCTGTCAATGGAACGCAATTGGTACAAACTAGAACAAAAGCTTGAAATGTGGCCGAGTCACATCGGGTTTGAATTTACGGGGCAGTTCAACCACTTTGTTACGAACACTGATGTTGCGAAGGATTGGTTACAGTGAACTGAATACGCATACTTGTTTGCATGATTCACTTAAGTGACATTTCTTTTTGTTGTAACGAAACAAAAAAACGCAACAGCCACGTTTATAGGGCATACCGACTCTCCACTGCGGAAGTTTGCCGAAGCTTTTCATTGACCTTAATGTTCAAACTTCTGCAGCTATTTGGTGCTAACACAGGCAAAGATTTTCTAATGGCTCTAGATTCATAGGGCCATATCAATGTAATATCATTTGGTTTCATTCAGTTTATTGCTCCAACACGTCAAGAACTTTTCTTGACTTTCAAGGGCTAAGAAACAGCTAAAAACTCCTCGTTACACTCTACTCTTAAGGCCAGTGGCACAGCGGCTTTAAACACCATTTACGTATCAATCTGCACTCGCTTTTATATGCGCGTATTTATTCGCGAGCACAATTTAAAAGAAATATCTGATGTGAGTCAAGGAGGGAAAAGTTTGTACTACCAATGATGTGTGGTTAAGTTTCACTGTGTAAATACGCAAAATTATTTAGTGACACCCAACTACAGAATTACAGGCCAATTAGCTTGCTCTCTGTAGTATACAAGCTATTTACAAAGGTAATTGCTAACAGAGTAAAGAAAACATTTGAATTCAATCAATCAAAGGAACAAGCAGGACTTCGAACAGGCTACTCAACAATCGACCACATTCATACTATCAATCAGATAATAGAGAAATGCTCAGAATATAACCAACCACTGTACATAGCCTTCATAGATTACGAGAAGGTGTTTGATTCAGTAGAAATATCAGCCGTCATGCAGACACTGCGGAATCAGGGCGTCGATGAAGTATATATAAACATCCTGGAAAAAATCTACAGGGGATCAACTGCTAACATTGTGCTTCATAAAGAAAGCAACAGAATAGCAATCAAGAAGGGTGTAAGGCAGGGGGACACAATCTCGCCAATGCTATTTACCGCGTGATTACAGGAGGTTTTCAGAAGCCTAGAATGGGAACAGTTAGGGATAAGAGTTAATGGAGAGTACCTTAGTAACCTGCGCTTCGCCGATGACATTGCATTGGTGAGTAACTCACGGGACGAATTGCAACTCATGATTACGGAGTTAGACAAGGAGAGCAGAAAGGTGGGTCTTAAAATTAATCTGCAGAAAACGAAAGTAATGTACAACAACCTCGGAAAGGAGCAGCGCTTCGAGATAGGTAATAGTGCACTTGAAGTTGTAAAAGACTATGTCTACTTAGGGCAGGTAATAACCGCAGAGCCTAACCACGAGATTGAAGTAACTAGAAGAATAAGAATGGGGTGGAGTACATTTGGCAAGCACTCTCAAATTATGACAGGTAGATTGCCACTATTCCTCGAGAGGAAGGTATATAACAGCTGTATCTTGCCGGTACTTAGCTACGAAGCAGAAACCTGGAGACTTACAAAGAGGGTTCAGCTTAAATTGAGGACGACGCAGCGAGCAATGGAAAGAGAAATGGTAGGTGTAACCTTAAGAGACAAGAAGAGAGCAGAGTGGATTAGGGAACAAACGGGGGTTAAGGATATCATAGCTGAAATCAAGAAGAAGAAATGGACATGGGCCGGGCATGTAGCGCGTAGACAGGATAACCGCTGGTCGTTAGTGAATCGCATACTCCGCTGCTCCAAAGTTCCGTTCACTCCTTGCATAGGTAGCCGCAATCGGGAATATTTTTCTTCGAGACTTATCAAACTTAGCTTATTTAGACTGTTCATTCTTGCAGAAGCTCAGTACCTCAGATGCCGCACAAAGGGATGATTGTATGGACAGATAATCCCGGAGCTCATCTTGCCTGCTCATGGCTGCATGCAGCAAAAACAATTAGGCACAGCGTCAGAATTTCAGACTCGATACCGACTTTGTACCTGGCTCGACCCGGCCGATAATAAAAAAAACAATGTAGCCAACTCCAAGCCATCACCCGAGAATGGAAGACGTCAGCCTACCCAAAGCCGGAAAGCTGTAGTTGAAAAGCAGGGACCCATTAGGGAGCTTTATAGTTCAGGTTACGGATAATATTTTGTTGGCGTTTGTCGCCACTACAAATGCGTCGTGAGCCAGTTCTTGAGTATGCTACAAACGCTAGTTTTGCCTACCTTATTTTCAAATCTACCTAGCATTGCACGATTTGTCCAGCTGTCGATCTCATCCACCGTGACTGCTATAACACGCGATTACCAGCGGCGTGCTCAAATCACGTCAACGTCCGAAACGAAGCGCCCGAGTTCTGGTTCACTCTACCAGTTTCGGCGGAACAACTTTTGCTGCTCCACTCCGACTCGTTGGCAGAAAGGCTCGACTCTTCCTCCCATTCTGTCTATGGAACGCAATAGCTACAAACTAGAAGAAAAGCTGGAAATGTGGCCGAGTGACATCGGGTTTGAATTTACGGTACAGTTCAACCACTTTGTAACAAACACTGATATAGCGAAGGATTGGTTACAGTGAACTGAATACGCATACTTGTTGGCATGATTCACTTAAGTGACATTTCTTTTTGTTGTAACGAAACAGAAAATGCAACAGCCGCGTTTAGGCCATAGCGACTCTCCACTGCGGAAGCTTGCCGAAGCTTTTCATTGACTTTAATGCTCAAACTTCTGAAGCTATTTGGTGCTAACGCAGGCAAACATTTTCTAATGGCTCTAGATTCATAGGGCCATATTAATGTAAGATCATCTGGTTTCATTCAGTTTATTGTTCCAACGCGTCTTAAACTTTCGGTGACTTTCAAGGGCTAAAGAACATCTAAAAACTCCTCGTTACACTACTCTTGAGGCCAGTGGCACAGCGGGTTTAAACACCATTTACGTATCAACATGCACTCGTTTTTATATGCGCGTGTTTATTCGCGAGCACAATTTTAAAAAAAAATATCTGATGTGAGTCGAGGAAGTTCAATGATGTGATGATGTGATGACTGATGAACTGATCAGACGAGCTAAAACTAACACGCGACTGTCACCTTCCGATATCTTGAACTCGCAGCGAGCAACGTTTCAGAAAGGCGCTGTCCATGGTGTGCCCGGCGCTGGCCCTCATTGCCCTCTTGCTGCTTCTGGGCGCTTTCGTGCTCTACCTATTCGCAGCATCAGCAGGTGCGCATTTGACTGTTTGTTTTTTTGACAACGTTACGAAATCATGGCGAACTCCTATACCACTTGAACTGTCGTACACTGCGATTGATGTGAATCATTCGTTTCGCTTTAGACATAAGCACGCACAGAGTTTATTCATTGCGAGGAGAGGGAGCGTGGGCGTTATTCATCGTGGTCTCGATCCACCGTTCTTCAAATCCAAAAAAATCTGGCTCTGCAATGCGTGCAACAACGAGAGTTGTTCTCACGAAGATTTGCCATTGGTCCCTGGATATCTGGGGTAAGGGAACGAGAACAGTTCAGCGAAAACAACGTCGGGGTGCTAGGTCACCATTTCCACCAAAAGACGTTTCCGGGACATGACGGCGACGACAATGCCAACGGCTAAAAGCAGCCGAGTGTGTCCATAAATTGATATCGTAATAACAGCCTGCATTGCCATAACTGTGCAAATTAAAAAACAACAACAGTAATGTCCAAATGACAAAAGATGTGAGGCAGAACAGCCCTCTTATCTTTAGGTTGATTATGAAGGACTGCCTTCTTCTTAATTAGCTAATGTTCAGCAGATGAGATTAAAAAGTTTGCTGCTTTAACGTGGCAACATAACTGTTCAAATTAAAAAACAACAGTAATGTCCAAATGACAAAAGATGTGAGGCAGAACTGCCCTCTTATCTTTAGGTTGATTAGGAAGGACTGCCTTCTTCTTAATTATCTAATGTTCAGCAGATGAGATTAAAAAGTTTGCTGCTATAACGTGGCAACATAATGCACAGGACCGGGTTGACTGGGGGAACATGGAAGATGTATTTGCCCTTGAGAGCACGTAGGCAGGCTGATTACGATGATTACAATGATGATTATGGTGATGATAATCTTTAATTAGATTGTCTCCATCTTTGTGGAGAACAAGTAAACAAGTTTTGTGTTCCGGTGCCTATCACGCTAACCAATGAGCGTAGAAGTGAACGACGACCTCACACGATTGGCGGGTGGCGCAGCGATGACGAATCGTTGAGCTGGAAAACACGTGACGGCAAGCGGTAGTTTCTAGTGGCTCCACGCAGTGTCGCTCCTGACCACACTGCTCCGTCTCCCGAGTTAAACGGGGGAAAGCTCTCTTCCATGACGAAATTAAGTCAAAAGTTTTCGAGCGAAAGGCAACTCGTTGGGGCGTTTCGCCCTGCTGAATGTTTCACCTTTGTAGTCTTGGTGCCATTTTTTTATGTAGCCTAGATTTCAGTATGCATTCACAGTAAAAGTGTTGTGACCTAACACAGTTCCATCGAAGGCATGATTTCGTTTACTCGAGTCTGGTGTAGCCAGGTTCCACTATAATGCGAGATAGGTGTAGCACGTATGTCATCTTTCGAAATATCAGGATAGTGGTTAACATTTTAAAAATATGCACTAATGTGACCACTCGCTGCATACGAGAAGGATGCACATTTGTGGTCAATGCGTGGTCACTGTATGTTGTTGCGCCCTGCAACACTGGCTGGAAGAAATTTGTGTTTGTGTTGTGCGATTACATCTAATACTGCTCCGCAGGTCAAAATGACCCAAATACCTCGACGACCTCATCCAATACAACCACCACCACTTCAACGACCACCGCTCGTAAGTCAACCTACGGTTTCATTTCTATGATGAGGATTTGCGTTATTTCTGATAAACTGAAATTTAGCGCGTATGCACATTTAAATATTGAAATTTTGTCAGCCTACATGAAAGATGATTGAAGTGCTACGCACGAGCAATACGTGTCGTACGCCGATGGAGGCAAGTACTGTCATCGGTATACCAATGTGCTCTTAAGCTCGTCGATATTCATGCATGTGGCATGAAAACAAATTCAGCATCATGGTTGGTGGTCGCTTCAGTTTTGGAATAAACAATTTTCTTGTTGGTGCTGAAGCTTATTCGTTGAATCGTCACAGACCGACAATTCGACGGTCTGCGAGACGCAATAGATATGCGTGTAACCAACTGATTACATAAAAGTTTAAAATGTGGACACGTAGCATAGTCTGCTCTGAAAAAGCATCGTACCAATGCGTAATACAGAACATGTGGGGGGGGGGGGGGGGGGGAATGTGCTATAAACAATGAGCGGTATAAAAAAGCGACAAGTAACTCGCATTCGCTGACGGATATAAAAGGGCTTGAGAGACACGAAATTCATGACCTCAGGTCATGTGCAACACCGCTGACAGGTCGTAATGTCACCCATGAAAACTTCGCAGTCCACCAGGACAAGGCGTTGGAGTGCCTTGTATATCCCGAACTAACCTCTATGAAGTTTCTCGCTCAGGCCACGTCGGCATATCGGTGTCCAGAACTAAATATTTATACAAACACTCAGTGCTGTTATGAATGAGGTTCGCGGTTTAGTGTTACATGTCGCGTCGAAGACTGCAGTGACGGCTGTGGACCATCTGATGGTTTTCACACACAGGCAGACGAGCGGTTGAGCTTCTTCAATGCGATGCAAGCAGGGAGAAACGTTCACATTCTTTGTCACTGAAGTTCACCAGTATATCGAGCATCGTCGTACTCCGCCCATATAGACCAACTTCAATGGCATCATCTGCGTCGTTTTTTGTACGGCTCTGTTGTATGCGAGGATCACGTACCGAAGGATTGCATCTCGCGTGTTGTACTCGACGTCAACTTAAAAGGCCAGCATGTTGGCGATGGTCTTTGCATGCTGGCAATGGTCTGGCGATGATCTACCATGTGCATGGTAGGTGGTAGTGCAGCGGTTGCTTCTTTGGCTTTCACTTGAACTCTATTCAAAGAAGTTGGGGACAAAAGGTCCTGAGCTAGATTATAGGTGGAGCTCCAATTCCAGAGCTCGACTGGCTACAACCGTCTGCCTTGCGTATCCCAGGAAATATCTGGCGATCGCCCGAGTTCGGTACGCAGTACAGGCTACCTCTGTCGGTGATGAGAAGAACTAGTACGTTATGCACAAGACAATTTAAAAAAATAACTTAGCAACTTTGTGTGAACACCTTCGCAAGAATGTCGCTATTGACGTCTGAGTATTTCACTAGATTCTAAACTTCCTTGTCATCTCGCTGTCGTTTGGTGAAGTCGAAGGTACTCGCCATTCTCAAAATGCACTCATCGTCCTGGTCGTGCTGAGGCGGCGGAGCGATGGAGGCGTGAAGCAGGCAGCCCGCGTCAGGGTGCTTTTTTTCGGTAAACATGAATAACGTCGAATTTCGGATCTTCTATAGACTTCAAAGTGCGAGCAGACCTTCAATTTAGCAGGTTTAGCTGTGGA
Organism: Rhipicephalus microplus; assembly: GCF_013339725.1. Taxonomy (NCBI): domain Eukaryota; kingdom Metazoa; phylum Arthropoda; class Arachnida; order Ixodida; family Ixodidae; genus Rhipicephalus; species Rhipicephalus microplus. The sequence continues at coordinate 18,581 of NW_023611514.1, read as the reverse complement.
AGTCGCTCAACTTTGCTTTACAGACGTAGAGGTAGGGGCGCAAAATGGATTAAGCCAAAACGATTGGAGGCACTATACTTTTTCTGTTGTAAAATGGCGGGCCTAACTTAGCGACTGGCTATTATAAGTAATAAACATTTAGAGGACGGTAAGCAGTCCTTCGATGCGATTCCATGTAGATTTTCCTATCAGCGTAATTGTCGGAATGCGCTAGTATCCAGGGCCTCTGCTGGCGTCATTTCAGTTTCGGATTCGTCATCTTGGACCGCTTACAACTAGAGTTCCACGTCGCTCTTCTTTAGGTGCGTTATATAGTGGCTCGGCTATCCCTGGAAATGTCTTCTCAAAGCCTCCGTAATAGCCGTGAAATCATGGCTTCCTGGTCGTTTGGTGGCGAGAACGCAGCGATGACACCTGTTTTCCGCGGGTCGAAAGGGGGGGGGGGGGCGCTTCAGACTTGCTATTGATGTCACCCGAAAACATAAGCTCCTCGTACAGGAAGGTGCACTTTTTCGATTCCGACGGGACGCTGGACCTCATGACTGCCTGAAGTACAGCTTCAAGGCGTCTGAGGTGTTCGTCGAAGTTATACACGATAACGTCGTCCAAGTAGATGACACAAGGCTGCCCATTCAGGTACCCCAGTACTGTATCCATAATACATTTCAAAGCCGCCGCTGCCATGTAAAAACCAAAGGGCATGATCTTGATCTCGAAGAGGCCATTCAGTTTCATGAAAGCAGTCTTCTATCGGTACTGGCCAGTAGCCAGTATTAAGGTTCATCGAATAAAAGACTTCGCGTAGGGTGATCCACGTCATCGTCTATCCGTGAGTGAATATACACGTCTTGCTTAGGGATTTCGTTTAGGCGACAATAATTCTCACAGAAACGTAGGGTCCCATCGTTGTTCATCACTAACACATGAAACCACGTCTATGAAATTGTGGTCAGCTGAATGGAGTCGCCGCGTAGCATTTCGTCGACTTACTTTTTTTACAGCTGCACGTTTTCGCGTGAGACTCTCTATAAACTCTGAAGATTGGTCCGGCTCTTTCTTCTGATAGGATTCAGTGATTCACGACAAAAGACAGTCGAATACTTGACGAGGACGACAAGCAGTCTGTAATGCAGGAGCGAAGATTCTAGCATGCTTTTGCTGATGCTACGGAAGCCTCGGATTGACGTTGAAGTCTGGATGGCTGGGCGACTCTTCTACGTTTAGTCATAGAGGATTCTAGCTCGTTCGAAAACTTTACGAAACTTAATACCATATTACCGTAGCAATAAACGAGAAATGTCAGAAAGGTTGTCACTGGGTGGAGCCGCGATGTCATTGCAAAAGCAGTGCAGTTGCAGAAGCAGAAACACCGACAGTTGCAGAACAGTTGCAGAAGCAGCGACAGCAGTAGAAGCAGAAACTGTCGTTACAGAAGCAGTGCATATCACTACTCGAGTGACGTAATCTCTCGGCAATGGCGCAATTTGGAAAGTGTAGCCTATGCAAACTTTTGTTCTCATCACGGTGACTCAACAAAAACGAACGAATAAGGGTACGGCGTAGGCGAAAGTCAACGAATGAGGACAGTATTTTAGATGCACGAAAGGCCACTCGATGCTGATGCCATAGTCCGCTAAACAGGTGTTCGGTACAACCCATCGTGCTTATTGGAATAGCGCACATAGTGAAAGCCTTCATCTCACTTCAGATGGACGGAGTGATTTAAGTTTATCTTTGCGCAACTTGTATTTATGTATTTATTTATTTGTTTGTTTATTGTGCTACCTTCTGGCTATGGTAACAGTGACACCCACCAAGCTGCTGTATCCGCTCGTCTGCACCGTGAGCACAAACTACAGCGAGGGCGGCGCCCTGCCCCGCGACGGCCTGTGCGGATACATATTCTACGAATCCCTCTACAAGGACGGTGACAACTCGCTCACGGGATCGCTGAGTCCGGACGTCCTAGCGTTCGCCGACCTTGCCAGTCATAACAACTTCACCGAGTTCGGGATGTCGTTCGCCATCGAGTGAGTCGTAGAGAAATGGTGCGGCCTATAGGGGAACGGCGCTCTGCTATACTACACTGTACGCAATGAACACAGCAGGCAGAATGTTGAGGGAAATAATGAAAATCTCAGCGTCTCTTATACGCTCAACAAAGACTACCGCAAGGCAGTCGCTTTTTTTCCTTCCCAGTTGATGCAATGATCCCGTCCCTCCACCTTCCGTAAGCTCTCTGCAACTAACGGTGTTTTCCGCGGCCTCCGAAATGGGAGGCACCTCTCGCTTTTTTACATTGCCTCCGTGATTGTTCTACATTTGACAGAGCATTGATGTCGTGCAGTGACGTCATCTTGCGACGCTAGCTGCGATGACGTAATCACGACGTCGGGAGTTTCTGCGAACTGTGACGTCATTGCGTGATGGTGATACGTTCATCGCTTATATTGATGTCGGCTGGAGGTGGCTACTATTGACGCTCGATTTTCGCGTTTGTTGAGACGTCCTAACACTGGCCACTATTCACAGCATAACAAGCAAGCGTTTGTGGCGCCGGTTTGAACAATTTTTCCAGAACTTAATGATTACAGTGGTTAATCCCAGTCCCAGGAAATAGAAAAGTAACTGAGCAATTACAGAAATTTTATTGATAATTTTTTCGCTATTTTTTATCAAAATTTCATTACCTTAATATAATAACACATGTTGACTAAACCAATGTTAACTAAACTTAGACTAGATTGGCTTGCATGGTAGAGAAAAGGCGGGACCCTTCCGTGAAGGCAGATAGTATTACTGCGCGTTCTGTGATAGAGTGGTACACGTCAACTGTAAACAGTTCTCTTCACTGATTCCACCCCGTTTCCTCGTTAAGAGGTCATGTGCAACACCGAACACACTAGAAATGTATGTGCTGGACGGAGGGGTGATGACGTATCGGAAGAACACCTCGTACATCAGCTTGTAGGTTTAGCAGTGCTTCGATGCTAGTGAACGTGTCCCTTATCAAGTGTCCTGATTTGTTGTTGCTATGGCGCTCGGGTAAGGGCGAGAAAATGGTGAAAAAAGTAGGACTTGCTCATATAGTGGTCTCATATTTTTTGCGGGACAACAACAGCCGTAGAAAACTGATTACAACTAATTTTTAAAAACAACAACTCTTTTACTGTTTATTGATAATAAGGAAGTGTAAACGAATTACAAAATTTAAAAAAAGTCACAGCTTTGCCGCAGAGGCGAAGCATTGAATTTGATAGCAACAAAGTGGAAGATCACGCGCAGAATGGCAAGCACATCGAAAAGTGCCTCGCGTTTCTCACGCACAAGGGATGCACTAAACGTACTCACAGGTGCAGATGAACACGAATAAGCGCCTCAGTTGTTACTTCGCTGTGTCTGAAAAGCACGCCCTTTTCGCAAACAGATCTATGCAACGATTGCAGTGACCTTTGTGCGCCCGGTCACTACAAGAATATCGTACCGGCGAAACTCAAAAGATAGCCATGACGTATGATCCTCCACCACTGCCAGATAATGGCGCGCGATCGACCGTACATCCCCTTATTCTCTACGCGGGCCAAAGTACGCGTGAGAGATGAGAGCCGTCGCGCACTCACTGTGCCATGTTTCTGATAATGATTCAAACACAATCATCCACCCCCCCCCCTCCCCGAAATGCCTGCCAACAGCGGTAAGTGGTAGATATAAATAGCTTGATGTTCAAACGTAGGAGCAGGTACCATGCGGTGCTTAAGTGGTTAACGCCTCGCATTAACGGCGCGAAGGTCCCACGTTCAATTAATTCCACACGCTGGAATCTTTTTATGAATTTTTTTTTGCTTTCTTGTGTTTTCATATGTATAGATACGTATATGGTGCATGACATCGACGCCGAAACGGGTGGCAAAATCCAGCCGAGAGTCTCCATATAATTGCTATCGCAATAAAATATAATTGATGATAAGTAATTGACAACATGTAACGCGTTGTGTGTACCTGTGCTCGTAATGCACCGATGTGCATGTGGCGTAAACGAAATACAAGACACACCTCTCCACTTGAGCGGGTCATCTTATGAACACATTTGTACCTGCCAAATGCGCTTACCTTTTGTGACCTCAAGAAAGTAATTTCAGTGTACCCTCCCATATCTTTTATGACTGTACGTATGTACTGAAACGGGAATACCAGGAACTTACAAATGCGTGCAATGCACAATTAAGCAAGCGCAAATATCCGCAACGAATTGCCGAACCTTTAATCCCTTTGACCACTTTTGTCTTCATCTAGCCGACGAACTCATCCGCACTTCTGCCACGTAATGTTACCCTGAAGAGCCACAGCACCGACCCGGAGCTTTTTAAGAAGTACAGATACTCATTAGCGCCAGATGTTTACACCAACAGGTTCTGACCACCACCAACTAGATGAACTCTATAAGGCACAACTTAGCGTTGTAATAAAGTCACGCAATTTGGTATCTGCAGTCTCTCACGTCTCTTTCTCTGGTATGACGTCATTTGTAGATTCTGAGGGTATGACGAAGCTAGAAGGTACGTACGGCCGGAATATTGTGTAATGCCTGTACTGCTCCAACCTGTCTTTGTTTTTTAAGCAATGCCAACCTGCTGACCGAGTACACCACCCCAGTCTTCCAGAGTAGCCTTGACGTTCTCGTGCAGAAGCAGGTCATCCATTACGGTGTTCTGGACTTGCACCTTCATATGACCACCAACGACACGATCGCTCAGGCGTTGACGATATTGAAGGTAGGTGCGTGACACAGATCCGCAGACAGAGTGACAGACAGATATATAGACAGACAGAGTGACACACACACACAAACACACACACGCACACACACACACACACACGCACGCACGCACGCACGCACGCACACACACACACACAGAGATAGATAGATAGATAGATAGATAGATAGATAGATAGATAGATAGATAGATAGATAGATAGATAGATAGATAGATAGATAGATAGATAGTTAGATAGATATAGATATATAGATAGTTGGATAGATAGTTAGATAGACAGACAGACAGACAGACAGACAGACAGACAGACAGACAGACAGACAGATAGATAGATAGATAGATAGATAGATAGATAGATAGATAGATAGATAGATAGATACATAGACAGACAGACAGATAGATAGATAGATAGATAGATAGATAGATAGATAGATAGATAGATAGATAGATAGATAGATAGATAGATAGATAGATAGATAGATAGATAGATAGATAGATAGATAGATAGATAGATAGATAGATAGATAGATAGATAGATAGATAGATAGATAGATAGATAGATAGAAAGATAGGCTTTCTTATACACGGTTGGCTTCCTTATGTCTTTCACACGCCAGCGAGTCAACGACCACCTTGCCACGACGGCGGCCACCAGGACACGGCAGTCTTTGATGGCCATGGGCGTGTCCCTCGACGACTCAACGAGGCGTACCTACATCGTTAGCCTAATCAAGTGAGTTTTCGTGTACTTTCTTCTCATGCACAAACTTGGTATACCTCGCCAGTAAAAAGAATGTGATTACTCGATATGGTGAGGTCATGAACACCAGTGCATGTTACCGTCTCTCGGTGTAAGATGAACCGATCTCAGACGTAGTTCCGCACCGGGTGAGGTGGAGGAGAAAGCTTCAAGAAGGGGTTTGGAGGGGTGGAGCAATCCAATCGACTGACCACTGAATCGGCGTTTTCTCCTGACATAGGCTTTATACTGTGCTTTTCTTGTCCTGTAACACTTTTTTTAAATAACGCAGCCAGCACAAAAATAAATGGGCTCGTGGAATTCCAGAAGCGTTGTTCATAAAATTTTTGGTTATGACATTATACCTGAATCCCGACATCAAAAATTGAGTTCTAAGCAATGTTTTTTTTTAACGAAAGTAGTCTATGCCGCGGTCCATCACGGCTCCGCTGACGCATTTCCGTCACGGATATGATGCGGTGAAATGTATACAAAGTGATTGCGAAGAAAGAAAAACGCGATCGAAAATACCGAACGCACGTTGCGCTTTCGTGTTCTACTGATTTCTGAAGAGAGGGATAAGCCGCGTGTTTTTTTTCTGTTTTTTTTTCTTTTTCGCAGGACCATCTTCAAGCCGCACCTGTTCATATCTCTGGCACACATCTCGTACCCAGACACCAACCGGGCCGACTGCATGATCCTGCCGGCTTCCGTCCACCATTACCCGCCCGGTGTGACGCCAACATACGGTCACACCATGGTATAAGCCCACTTTATTGTACGACAAGAACAACGTAGAGTACTATATACAGTAAAACTTCGGTGATAAAAATCTCTCGGGGTCAACAAAAATACTCGTATCCTCCAAAATTTTTACCACCAGAAAACATGAAAAATTAGTGTGCAACAAAAAAAAAGCTGGCATACATTTTCGTTTATATTTTCCCAGGCCCGCAGTAACGTCAAAATAGTTCTGAATAATTGCCAGCTGATATTTAGATGTCAACATTCATAACTATACTAGTTACTTGATGGTGCGTTCGTTCGCGTATAATTTCACAAAACCAGGTGTGTTTTGAGTCGTTACAGTTATATCACATTACTAACGTTAGTGCGCTTTTTTGAATGACACAGAAGTACTGGAGAAAAAAGGACTTTTGAAACACGTTGCTTGCGATAGATAGAACCACTCTTCCAAGACGTTATGTTCTTGTAGAGAACTATCGAGTTGGCACGTCCTCAATAATCATGCATGTCAACGTTGCGAAGCTTAGCTCCTTCGCTAAGACTGTTCGCTGACATTTTTATTCTTCGGCAACTTTTTCTTAGGCTGTCTCATTGCGAGGACATGGCTTGCTTCGCCGTGGCAGGCACATCTAAGCACAGTGCAATGACGTTTTCTCGATCACAGCCACACACGTCAATACGTCACGCTCGTCCGCCACACTCGTCAATACGTTGACGAGTAGCCACACTCGTCAACGCGCATGCATACTAAAGCCTCCAAGATTTGCGCGCACAATATCGAAGGTTATCACGCACCGCTGATGGACTATTACTGATTTAGTTGCGCGTCCGTAGCAGCCGTATGGGCGTAACCTCTCATTGCGAATGGCTGGCAGGCTTCGTCCATACGGCTACTGCAGACGCGCAACTAATTCTCTCAATTAAACTACGCGTGATTGCTGCACCTTTAGCGACTGTTCGGGCAGCTCCGAGTCGCATCTGCACGGTAGGCATACGTTCTTATCAATTTACGCAGACTGAAAAATCGATTCGCCACAAACGTACTACACTACAGGTGAATGGGCAGTGGACAGGGCCGTGGAAAAATTACTATCAGTTTGATATCCATACAGGCCGTGATTGTATCACCAAGGTTCTATACATAACAGAGGTACTTTGGCGACTCCCCTTCTTACAGTAATAAAGCGAATATCGGGTAGCGTTGAATTTGGGTAAAGATACCTGTCAGAACGCCAGCTGGCCAACCAGGAGACACGACGTAGCTATATTTTACTGCCTTTATATCGCTGGCGTCACCCCACCGCGGTCGCGTTACTGTGCTTGGTTCCGGCCGCGGCCGTCGCTTTTGGATGGAGGGGAAGTGCAGGAGGCCTGAATACTGTGCGATGTCAAATTTACTGGGCCCTCCACTACGTCGTCCCTCGCATAACGCCATGGTTTTAAAACGTAAAACCCGAACAATGATTATGTTAAATAGCACCTTTAACATCGGCTGCCGGAGATTCATTCACTTAACTCAGCTACTCGCAGAACACAGGGACCCTTGTGTCGAAAGAGATGTGAAAGCTGTTACACACATTTGCCCAAATACTCCTCGGCCTCCACCATAGTTCAATGCTGACTGTGCAAATAGTCTCGACCCCCCCCCCCCCCCCCCCAGAAATGCACTGCCAAGGTAGTGACGTCAGCCTTTGTACTCCCGCGGAGTGTTGCACTTGAAGGCTTCCTTGTGCCAAAATGGCGAATATTCTCGACCCCATTTGAAGACGGAAATTTCCACTTGCCACCATGACTATTTTCTGGCTACTGTTAAACTTACGTATCCAATTTTTCTTAGACAATATAAAAATTGAACATATACCGTACTCGCTTCCTCTAGAGTCTACCCAACGGCAACTCCGCTCTGTCGCCACCATCTACAAAGAAAGTGCTCCTTCTGGGCACTCTAAAATGGCTTTATTTCACACTAAATTCCCCCATAGCAGCTCCATCCTTTGCTACGGAACGGTTAATATTATTTCAGAACACGCGAGCAAATATTTGTTGTCGAGTCCTTCTAATCTGAAAATAACCTGCTCATTGTTTGCATTCTCCAATTTTCTATTTTCACTCGCTAGAACGACTCCCTGGCTCTGCTGCAATACCTGGAAGACCAGCAGGTCTTCACGACCATGGCCGTCGGCATCACCATGAAGGGTCGCTTGTACAGGCCCCGCGACTTCCTAAAAAGATCAAACTACCGTCTCTTCGAGGGTTGCATCTCACCCAACCGCTCGCAGGACTTCAAGCCAGCTGATGTAGGCCTCCTTCGTGTCTCAGCGATTACACTATTTTCGCGTTACAACCTGAGCTAGAAATCTCAGCTCCACCCACGGCCATCGCTGTCCTTTTTGCATAGAACTTGCAGAAAATCTCCATCTGATAACGTGACGTCATGCCAAGCGTAGCAGGTATTTCCCTCTACCAAATAACGTACGTTTGTGCCACAAGCTGCGGGTCGAGAACTTGAACCCCCTAGTTGAACTTCTTTAGAGACCCTGCTAAGACTAACGTCATACTTTCGGTAGTAACGACGAACGTGCAACAAATACCATGCGTATTGCCAACATTAACCATGAAAAATTGCGAATGGTTCAAGCGGAAACCAGTTAGCACAGCTGTCTTTCGTAGTTGAAGTGGCAGGCACACCACGTTTCTGTAGGTGGAGCTATTTTTTCATTGGTTTTCACCATTTATAGTTGGTTCACGAATATTAATGCAGAACAGCGCTGTGTCCAGTGTTCCCGCTAAACAGTTTAAAGACGAATGTGTACCAAGACTCCAGTGACGTACTTCCATCACGGAAACGTAAAAAAAAATAAATGCACGCGATCAGATCGCAAACAAAAAAAAAAAACGGCAGATCCGACGTACAGTAGGAAGCGATGATATTCCCGAGCACGATTGAGAAAGGTTGATATGTTACATTAAAACCAGAACAACGTTACGAGGTGGAGGTAAGTTATGCCGTACATGACTTCTAGATCATGATTATCATGTTTGGATGTGTCGTTTACCCTCGTAATCCATTCACATCACGTGATACGAAATTCAGTATATGTGGAGCTAGCGAAACGGCCGCGAGCACGCCATGAGCGTGGTATGTTGTCACGTTCCTACATGACACGACTGTCAGGATTATCATCTTTGCACCAGTCATATATTTCGTCATCCATTGACGTCACGTAACACCAAATTTGGCATATGTCAAGCTAGCGAAACGCCCGCGAGCGCATCATCAGTGTGGCATGTAGTCATGTTGTAACATGACACGCATGTTGTCATTATCATGTCTGGATGTGTCATTTACCTATGTTGCCCGTTCCCGTCACGTAACACCGAGTTTGGTACATGTGAAGCTAGTGAAACCGCCGCCAGTGCATCAAAAGCGTAGCATGTAGTCATGTTGTTACATGACACGCATGCCATGTTTATCATGTTTGGACCAGTATCATACCTTCGTCAACCATTCACGTCCCGTAATACTAAATTTGGTATAAGTGAAGCTAGCGAAACGGGCGCCAGTGCATCATGAGCGTGGCATGTACTCATGTTGTTACATGACTTGGATCTCATGATTATCATGTTTACACCAGTCACATACCTTCGTCATCCATTCACGTACTGTAATACCAAATTTGGTATATGTGACGCTAGCGAAACGGCCGCGAGCACATCATGAGCGTGGCAGGTAGTCATGTTGTTACATAACACGCATGTCATAATTTTCAAGTTAGGGTCTGTCGCTTGTGTTCGCCATGCAATCATGCCATACCATACCAGTTTTGCAACATGCCATGTGAACGAAACCACCACAGGAACTGCAGGACTGTGAAATGTGAGTCATGACATTCATGGCATACATGTCATGATTTTCAAGTTTTGAATAGTTAATTATGTTCTTCATTCAGTCGTGTTATGTCATGCCAAGTTTGGTATCGATACCATTATCGAAACTGCCAGGAGAGCTAAAAGTCGTAGGTTGATAGATAGATAGATAGATAGATAGATAGATAGATAGATAGATAGATAGATAGATAGATAGATAGATAGATAGATAGATAGATAGATAGATAGATAGATAGATAGATAGATAGATAGATAGATAGATAGATAGATAGATAGATAGATAGATAGATAGATAGATAGATAGATAGATAGATAGATAGATAGATACGCTCAAAGTCACCGAGGTTCGGTAAGGAATGCTTCTCATTTAAAACTTTGACCCTAGGAGCCGAGTTATGCTTGACCTTTGAGTCCGCCACAGCAGCAGCCGCGAACGATATAGATTGCGGTGCAGTCACGTGCATCACACACTTTCCCCTCACAGTGCTCTTCTCGGCGCGGTGGTGTTGCCCTACGAGACCCTTGAAGGGAGGTAATGCATCATTACAGATGCCTCCACAATCAGCGCCTGCAATGTGTCGTTGCTAAGTGTTCGTCTTATTAGGCTAGCCAAAAGAAGTGCGATTTCGTCATAGTCTGAACACACCGTGAGGTGGTGACCTTAGCCCAAGCGCCAGCCATAGAGTTTCCTAATATACATTACAAAATTTTAGGAAACTCTATGGCGTCGGCCTCGCTCACAGCGTATCCACCTATACCGAAAACAGCTCTGCGAAACACGACTGCGTCTTTTCGTTGCAGCAAAGCCTTCCGCACTAAGGCTCGCCCCAAGAATATCGCGGCATGGCTACACGCGAGAACCGACGCACATTGGGATTACTCCTGGTCCGCCAATTGTGTTTTCTGGCTTGGGTGAAAGGGCGGCTCTGTGTCGAACGCCTAACCCGTTACTTTGTTTAATTCAATTGCAATTTTCTTGTATTCTTCAAATTCTTCCTGTTCGACCCTTCTTCGTCACTGATTCTCAACGAGGTGCTGAGTGTTCTTTCCTATATTAAAGGGTTGCCCAAATGGATTTGCTCTCTCTGAGATGGCAACAGAATACAAGTACAACGCCACACTCTTCGCTGGATTCACCTACGGCTTTAGCCAAGAAGTCTTCTTGGTCTTCGATGGCAAAAGAGGTATAAAAAACAAGGTATGTATCGATCGAGGTCGGCACTCTACCAGTTATAAAACAAGTCCAGATTGACTCAGTTGCTTTTCCAGGCACGCTATGTGTTTATGTATACGCAGGTAAAGGGATTGCGTTTAACGAATACGATAGAGGACAAACTTTTGCCTAAATCTGTCTCATATCAAAGGGGGCGCCAAAGCTGTGCGACTAAAGAAGAAGACATACCTCACTTCCACACAATGTAAAGTCTACTGAAGCACTGTAGCTGCAACTCTCCTCTGTCAGGGTAAAGGTAACGTTTTAAACCAGGGGCCTGCGGCCTGCGTGACAGTATTATGATGTGACCCACGGTATGAGTCCACGCTGCGGTGGTCTAGATGCTTAGGTACTCGGCTGCTGACCCGTTGGTCGTTGGATCGAATCCCGGCTGCAGTGGCTGCATTTTCGATTAAGGCGAAAATACCGTAAGCCCATGTGGTCAGATTTGGGTGCACGTTAAAGAACCCCGGGTTGTCGAAATTTTCGGAGCCCTCCACTATACGGCGTCTCACATATTCATATGGTGGTTTTGGGACGTCAAAACCCACATATCAATCGGCCCCTGGTGTGACGTCAGACCCTCTGCTTGCCCTCATCACTCTCCCTCTCTAAAACTCTGGCCTAAATCACAGTCATAAAATTACATGAGTTGCGAAACTGCGTTCCAAATGCGTATACGCTGTTGGCAAAACTTTTCTGGATGGATGGATGGATTGATTGACACGACTGTACTCTTAAGGTCAGGCAGCAGCTAACGTAACACACCTGTAACATTTAGTGAGAAAAAATAGTTTTTTTGTCCCTTTAAATGTTGAAGTTAAGCTCTGGCACATAGCAGTGAAGAATTTAATTTTCATTCTTGCCTTGATTGTAGCCACCAATCAGATAACCTTCTTCTAATTATTTTTACCGGCTTAAAGCCTATCTCGCCCTTCCTGACACTAAACTCCAGGGCTTTGAAAAAACTCAGCGCCATCATCTTGAACTATAGAGTGAAGCCCTTTATAGAACATTGTCAAGCGTTTGGCAGTGCCCTCCTCCTCTCTACACGCACTTCACATCGTGTCTACCCCTTTGTATTTGGCCCGCTAAGTTTTGGTTCGCAATACACCCTCGCTGGCCTCAAACAGCAGAGTTATTGCACCCGAAGATTTCAACTGCTGCCTTATAATTATAAAGACAAGCTCAAAACATGCAAAAACGCTTATCTGCGCAGTCGATCCGGAGCGCTCAAAAAAACACGTCCATCCACCGTGACAGCCCGAACCGAACCGCCCGGATGGATGGATGGATGGATGGACGGACGGACGGACGGACGGACGGACGGACGGACGGACGGACGGACGGATGGATGGATGGATGGATGGATGGATGGATGGATGGATGGATGGATGGATGGATGGATGGATGGATGGATGGATGGATGGGTGGTTGGGTGGGTGGGTGGTGGGTGGGTGGGTGGGTGGATGGATGGGTGGATGGGTGGGTGGATGGATGGATGGATGGATGGATGGATGGATATGGCTGTACCCTTTAGATCGGGCGGTGGCTAGCGCGATCAAGCCGTAATACTTAATGAACCCAAAACTATATTTATTTTTTTTCCTTAAAAGGTGAGTTTGAGGATTCGTACTTTGCAGTGAAGAGTTTAATTTTCACTCGTGCCTTGACTTTAGCCACCAATCAGATAACCTCCTTCTAGTTAAGTCTACTTGCTTAAAGTCTATTTTGCCCTCCCGGTCCCTAAACCCCAGTGCTTTGAAAAACTCGGCGCCATAATCCTGAACTATAGGGTGAAGCCCTTTACAGAACATTATCAAGTGTTCGGCAGTTTCTTCTTCCTCTGCACACGCACTGCATACTGTGTCTACCCCTTCGTATTTGGCCCGATATGACTTGGTTCGCAGTACTCCCGTCCTTGCCTCAAACAGTAGAGAACTACCCCGAGTATTATCATAGATCCTTTCCTTGGCAATTTCCTGCTTAAAAGTTCGATAGGTCTCTAGTGCGGACTTCTTAATCATGCCCATTTTCAACATGTCAGTCTCCGTTTCCCTCACTTTCTTCTTAACCGATAGTTCTCTTTGGTTTGGCCACCTACTGTTTTCTAAGTATCTACCAGTCAACTTCCTGGTTCGCTTCCTCCATTTTGTGTCGACATTCTTCATGTACAAGTAGCTGAAAACCTCCCTAGCCCAACGCTCCTCCTTCATTTTTCTCAATCTCTTCTCAAATTTTATCTTGCTGCCAGCTTCCCTGCCCTAAAATGATGTCCATCCCATATCACCTTGTACTCCCTGATTTGGTGTATTCCCGTGAGCTCCTAAAGCAAGCCTACCTATTCCACGTTGCTTAATTTCTAATCTTGCTTGAACGTCTGATCTCATGCACAAGGCCGCATTGCCGAACGTCAGCCCAGGAACCATGACCCCTTTCCATATTCCTCTCACAACATCATACCTATTGTAATTCCACAGTGCCCTATTTTTCATCACTGCTGCATTCCTGTTACCTTTAGTCGTCATGTATATTTCGTGTTCCCTCAGGTACTCGGTCCCATTGCTTATCCATACGCCCAGATATTTGTATTTATCTGTTATCTCAAGCGTGACCTCCTGTATGCTAAGCTCACTACCTTCGTTGTCATTGAAAATCATGACTGCTGATTTTTCCTTACTGAATCTAAAATCTAACCTATATCTCCCTCATTACCGCAGATGTCCATCAATCTCTGCAAATCTTACTTGTTGTTGGCCATTAGCACTATATCATCTGCGTACATTAATGCTGGTAGTGCCTGATCAATAAGTTTTCCTTGTTTGACTAAAAAGAGGTTGAAGCCCGGCCCACTTCCTTCTAATTTTGCCTCTAATCCTTGTAGGTACATCATGAATAATAAGGGTGACAGGGGGCACCCCTGCCTAAGCCCCCGTTTTACCTCTGCAGGCTTGGATACCTGTTTTTCCCACTTTATAACTACCTTGTTACGTTTATAGATACCCTTTAAAAGATTAGTGACTACATGTCCCACGCCTAGTGTGTCCAGTATTCCCCACAATTCCTCTTGAACCACGCTATCGTACGCTCCCTTGATATCCAAGAATGCTAGCCACAGGGGCCTGTGTTCCTTTTCTGCTATTTCGATGCACTGCGTCAGTGAGAACAGATTGTCTTCCAACCTCCTGTGTTTCCGAAACCCATTCTGCAGTTCGCCCAGCACCCCCTCATCTTCTATCCATGCCTGCAGTCTTTCCTTTATAATCTGCATCGCCAGCCTGTATACCACTGATGTCACTGTTATAGGACGGTAGTTGTTTATGTCTGCTTTGTGTTCCTTTCCTTTATAGATCATGCTCATCCTGCTAAGTTTCCATCCATCGGGAACTTCACCATCGACTATTATTTTGCTCACTGCCTCTCTCAAAGCCTGCTTAGACTTCGGACCTAATGTCTTTATCAGCCTAATTGGAATGCCATCTGGGCCTGTTGATGTACTACTAGGAACCTTTTTTCAGCCCTTTCCCACTCTTGTTGTGAAAATGGAGCCATTGCACCACTTGATTCGTCCTTGTCTATTGTGGTGCATAAAGTACTTCTTTGTTGAAACTTTTCTGTCACCCTTGTTCTTATATATTCAATAGCTTCGTCCCCTTCTAGCCTGGCACCTTGGGCTGTAGTTATAAAACTCTGCTCTAGGCTCGTCTCATTTCTTAGGGAGTTTAGATGGTTTCAAAATTTCGCAGCTGCCTTTCTATCTTTTTATGTACTTCTGCCAGCCACTGAGCTCCCTTTCTTCTAATCTTTTCATTGATCAGAAGGGATGCAGCCCTTCTACAGCTTAGAAAGGTTTCCCATTTTCTTTCAACATCATCTGTCGGTTCAACCCGCTGCTTAGCATGTCTGTGTTCCCTAGAGGCTTCCTGACGTTTTGCCATGGCTCTCTTAACTTCCTCATCCCACCAACTTTTGGGTTTGTGTCGTCTTTTGCGGAGTTGGTGAACTTTGCGTCACCTGGGAGCGGCAACACAAAACACAAATAAGGCGTTCAAAAGTGGGCGTGCGGACGAGACGGAAGCGTGTGACACGAGGTGCGAGGCGCGAGCATGCGTAGAAGGGGGATGCCAACGCCACCGTCGAGATCGGATTTCTGAGTAGGCACGACCATAAAAATGCTTCTCATTTAAAGCAAAAGTATGCTAGCCACCCACCTTCGCTTACTTGACAGAAATTTCACTCGTGTTGTTAATTGTGCCTGTGATCACAAGTTGTGTCATGTGTGCTGTTCATTGGTTTTTTTTTTCTTTCTTTCACCAGATTGCACAGATCTAAGGGTTTTTACGTAAACGTTTTCAAAGAAGTGAACCATGGTTGTTAAATTCGGACCATTTGTGTTTCTCATCTTTGTCCCGGTGTGCTTGCGCAAGAATTACCTTCGACATTACTACACAAGATCGCGACACTCGCGCAGTTCTGCGACCTGAAGCGGAACTACCTGAACCTGAGCTTCGGCATCGCCGCCTACGACGTCGACTTCGACTCGATTCAGCATCCGTGCGCCAAGATGGGCATCGACGGGCCGTACGACCGCGTCGCCTTCCTGACCAGGCTGCGAGACTTCATCGCGCTGAACTACACCGGCGCAGCTAGTGAGGCCGATTGCAACCAGGTCACGTGATACACCGGTCCAACCAGGTACGTCTCCCGACTGCGTTCTCATGGTACTGTATTGGCCAGGCCAGGAGTTTACAAAGGCGAGTAGATAGACCCCCCCCCCCCCTTCTCCACCCCACAATGCACTGCGACAGGTGGCCTGACGAGACTCTCGGAAGCTGCGCGCTCTTTGGTTCGTGCGTGATGTCAGCAAACATGGCTGCGCCCACGACGATGCTGCGGGTAGCTGTGAGAAAAAGACTAAATAAACTCGCTGTGTTCGCTGCGGCGATTTTAATCGTGAAAAACGCCTTCCGATCGTTTGGAGGCACGCGTAGGAACTTCAAGTGTGCCGAGAAACGCTCTAAGCGTGCTTCTATCGACGCTGCGCTTCACTGCCGCCGGCCGTGTTGGTCCGTTTTCAACGGCTGCAGGAGACACCAAGAAGGGGACCGTCGTATCCAGTGAAGATTAAGAAGACGTCGAGATGCCGGTCTCGGTAAGTTCTTTTTTTTCGTCTTTGATGTTCCGAGAGAGCCATAAAATGCTTGATTGCGAGACCATTGTTTCAGTGAAGTTCACAAAACGATGCTCGGGCAGGCGCAGCTTCGGTTGCTACGCTACGTAGCGGGAGCACGACTATTGCTGCTGTTGCACAGTTACTTTAGTGCACATAGACTTCAGTGGAATAAATTGAACAACAAGAAGAAAGTTAAACCCACAGCTTCAAGTGCTTGTTGAAAGCTTTAAACTAATAAAAAAAAGTACTCACGCGTTTATTGAGGCTTCACTGCAACACTGATAAATATTTTGGTGAAGGCTTGTGGGAATCTCTACGATCGAGTGCCCTGCTGTAAGCATCATGTTGCAAATCACTGAAGTCAGTGTGGGAAAGACTGCAGTGTGTACATCAAAACTGCCATTTGTAATTGTTAGTGGTTTGAGCTTGCTTTCTTTACACGTCAACGAATTGACAAATGTCTTGTGAATGAAGAGAATAACCAGCTGCAGCTAAGTTGCGTGTAGTGTTCAAAAATGCACCCTCCTCGTCATTCCTTTTTACAAACAATGCGTGTTCGCGTAAGACAAAATAATTATCATAGTGTGGCGAGTGCACGTGACAGGGAATGCCACACTAGCTGTAGGGTTGTCAATGATCGCTTTATGAACGGTGTTTATTCTGTTGCAGCACCTTGCTGAGAAATTACATGGGCCCTTTGCAACACTGCTAGTTCTGGCTCCAAGCAAAAGAATAAAAAACATCATTAAACTCCAGGTTGAAACGTAATGTGTGATTTCTGCGTATTATGCTGCCATTACTACCATAATCATACTCAAAGGTGTAACTAACAAATGATACAATGCTAGGCTGTTGACACATATTCGTTATGCATTGTTCAAAAACATACTGAGATTTTGGTGATCTTGGGACAGCAAGTACACATTTTTCTTTCAATGCTTGGTATCGTTGTCAGTGCTATCGTACAAGTTGCTAACTGTTGGTATGTAAAGAGACTGCACATAGCACAGAGACACAGCACTCTTGTCGTGATTTCTAACTTCTTTATCATATAGTACCTCAGTCCTCCCAGTTACCAATGCAAGAAATCATTTGTCTTTGCAACTGCTTAAGCTTGCTTCACTTCCGCAGCACTTGTTTTCAAACGTTCTGGAATGATAAAGGGGTACTGACGGCAAATTTTAATTTGTTGCGTTAATTGATAGGCCCAGACTTCAATGACCTTGAAAATATACTGAAAAGTGCGAGTACACTATGCAAAAGTAATTACAGTATTCTTTTAAGAGGTAGTTTCCATATCTACAGGGCCCTAACATCGTAGCACAATATAAGCTTCTCGTCATGTGCTTCTGTGAGAAATCGTGAAAATCACTCAGCTGCTACGCACTGTGGCTCCATTGCCGACCCACAAGCAGTCATTTCGATAGTTTTTGTAACGCTGAGTGGCCATTTTGCTACCGGATGTTATCACAACTAGCCATATTGTAGCATGAAGTCCCTAGAATTGCCTGATGTGCCATAGGAAACCTGACTTTAATATAAGAAATAATATATCTGTTCATTATTATATTTGCTTCTCACTTGCTCAGAGTCACCTTTGTATCTATACGATTCGGATGGCCGCTTAACCTCGCCTTTAAAAAGTGGTGCCATACTTTTTTTTAGAATGTTGGCTGTGGAGGCCAATTCGAAGGTGCCGTTGAGGCCAACGTACCGGGCAGTCCTTTAAATGTCCCTGCTGGCTTGCCATTTTGACAAAGAGAATGGCCCTCTGTGACCTCGCTGCTGAGTTTCACAATTCTATCTTCACTAGCACCAAGTCCCGGACCTTAATTCTTGGTACAGCTGTATTCTGTTTTTTGTCAAAGTTTCTTATCACTCTCTTTCTGTATTTAACTTCACCCTCTGTCTCTCTCATCTCAGGCTGATCATCACTTCAACTCACAGTCACGTTGGCTGGTAAGTATACTGCTCTGCAGGATCAGTGAAAAGTCTGTTCATGAATGTAGATTTTTTTCCACTCCTGCAATAGCCTCACTGAGGCTG